>CAUYPK010016736.1:0-32087 GCA_963574355.1 Loris lydekkerianus | reverse complement strand
GTTCCTGATCTAAGTGGAAATGATTTCAATTTAACTCCATTCAATACGATATTGGCTGTGGGTTTGCTGTAGATGGCCTCTATTAATTTCAGAAATGTCCCTTCTATACCAATTTTCTTAAGTGTTCTGATCATGAAGGGATGCTGGATATAAGCTTTTGATAATATCTAACTACAATTTATTATTATTTTTTATTTCCAATTAATATGAGAGTACAAACCATTAGGTGACAATGCTTGCATTTGTTAGGTAAGGTCCCTGTTGTAGTTGTGCTCCTCACCCAGGAGGTGTGCCATATACCCTTAGGGATAATTTATTATTGAAGAAAAAATTTGTTCTTTTTTTACCAATTAGTGTAGCCTAAGGGTGCAGTGTGTGTAAAGTCTCCAGTAGTGTACAGCAGTATCCTGGGCCTTCACATTCACTCACCACTCACTCACTGACTCACCCAGAGCAATTTCCAATCCTGTAAGCTCCATTCACAAGTGTCCTATAAAAGTATACTATTTTTTATCTTTTATTGCCTATTTTTACTGTACCTTTTCTACGGTACAGTACACCATAGTGTACTATGGTACAGTACACCTTACATACACAAGTACTTACCTTTGTGTTACAACTGCCCTCAATACTCAGTACAGGAACATGCTGTACAGATTTGTGGCCTTGGAGCAACACCATATGGCCTAGATGTGTAATGAGCCATTGCATCTAGATTTAAGTACACTCTGTGATGTTCCCATAAGCATAAAATCACGTAACAACAAATTTCTCAGAGCCTATCCCTATTGTTAAGTGACACATGACTGTACTGAAAAACTACATTTTTAGCCAAGCATGGTGGCATGTGGTGGCCTGTAATCCGAGCTACTCAGGAGGCTGAGGCAGAAGAATCCCTTGTGCCCAGGAGTTCCAGGCATCAGTGACCTATGATCACACCACCTCACTCCAGCCTGGGCAACAAAGTGAGACAGACCCTATATCAAAAAAAACCCAAAAAACAAAAACCCTACATTTTTAGAAATCTATCCAATCCTCCTGAAGATGCTTTCAAGGTGGGAATAAAATCAGAAACATTTAGGGTAGTCAGGTAATGTCCCACATTTCTTTGGAAGCTCACAAAAATTGTATTACAATATCCTAATTATAGGCAATCTCCCTTTCTTCCAGCTAGGCAATGGAACTGTGGATCTGGAAGACAACTGAGAAGTTGTCAATCATAACTTGAAAGAAAAAGAAATGTCCCCTAAATGAGAAAGTAAGAAGTTCATCCATAGAATATTCTAGCAATGCTAAAGGAAGAAAAAGAAAAAAGAAAGAGAAAGAAAAAGAAAGAGCAGAAGTGATTCAAAAACCAGCTTCAGAGCTCTATATTCATTCTGGTGGATATAGGGTGTGTTTTGGGGGGTGCACACAAGCTCAGGCACATGTGTGATGCCGAAGAGAGAATATGAATGAATCAGGACTGTTATTTGACTCCAGTCTCACAAAGAATTATTAGATAGCGCATCAAAAAAGTTCAAATAAAGATTTCCTCTTTTACTTTTTAACACAGAGTGAAATGATTTATATGACTTTGAAAGTACACTGTAAATTATACACCTAAATGTTAAATTTGTCTAAAGTAAATCAACCTTCTTACCTTCACTGTAGCTGAGTACTGTTCTGCGTATTTTTGACACTCATCCATTTTGCTCTGTTTCATTTCTATTTCAGACACCAGCATCTATAAACACATATAGTTTAGAAAAAAAAGGACAGGGAACTACATGCCATTCTACCACCTAAGATCCTCAGGAAGTAAGAAATACCCACATTACTTAACAATATAGATCCTTAGCCCTTTGAAGTTAATATGCAATGTGACATGTGGGTAAATAAGGCAAGATAAAGCCATGTAAAAAACTCAACCAAGAGCAAAAACTCACTGAACTCCATGGGAATTATCCACAAGCAGACTTGATGCCCTCGGCCAACCCCTACTCTCGATGAAAAAGGAGCTAGAAATTACTGGCCCCTGAAGACAGAACAAAATTCTCAGCTTTCTGTCAAATGTGATGCTTTAATTTTCTACCACGAACCATTTTTATTTATTTAGGAACCCACAAAACTAGAGGGGCCAGCAAAATACCAAAGAGCTTTCCATACCTATGATTAAATGATCATTAGGGATTTGAAAATCATGAATGACCAACTACCGGCACCACCTTAGTACAAGAAACTGCTTTTACATACCTTTTGTTGATTCAACTGTGTGGCTAGGGTTTTACTATTTTCAGGCTGATTTTCCTGAATTTTTCTCTGAGTAATCTCAACCTGTTGGATCCAGTCATCTAACGGGTGATAGGTATCTCGGTAGTACTTCAGGGATTTGCCAATACCCTCCAAGTCTCGTAACCTAAGAGAGTAGTAACCAAATAGGAGAGTGGGAGGAAGAAAAGGGAGAGACAAAGTCACTGCAGCACACTGCCCTTGTGCGTGCGAAGAATTCACGGGCACTCCATCTAGGCTTGGGGTTGAACACAAGCATTTTGGTCCCAGAGTTGTGCAATATTGTGGTACTTATTATTCTCGGGACAAGCCAAAGTAAAAATCAGGAAAAGTGGAACCTTAACTATAATAATTATCAATCTTGTCTTGAATGTCTTGAATAACTAAGGCTTGCAACAAATGTTAGTTTTACTTTTGAAATAAGGAGAAGGCAGTTCAGTGAGTGGTTCAACATGGTTGCAGAGAGTGAAAGCTGTGATTAAGTACTTGTTTCTATGATTTTTAAAACTATCACATTAAACCTTTTTATCACTTATAAGAGATGAGGTAATACCATATATTTCAACATAATTTTATTTCTCAAGAATGGTATTATGTCATAAAATAATTTTATTTGCATTAATATAAACATGAAAATGAATGAGAAAGGATACTAATCCATTTCTTTTAAGATGAGCCTAAAACCATCCCATTTCCTTTTGCTTTTTTAACTTAGTCACTGCGCAATTTCAACTTTTTCCTATTTTTTTCTTTTTTTGTCTGTCTTTTTTTTATTAAATCATAAACACATAGATCATGTATACATTAATACTTTTATGGGGTGCAATGTACTGATTTCATATAGAATTAGGAACACTTACATCACACTGGTTAATATAAACCTCATCTCATTTACTTAATTATTGTATTAAGACATTTATACTCTATACTAATAGATCCGACCATCACGTCATTTCAATTCCTTCACATTTCTTAGGTCTAGTATAAATTACTACATACAACCCCAACAAACACACGATTAATGATCTTACTACATCAAGGTTATTTGAATATCATAATAATTAAACAACTATATTTTTTCCCTTAGAAAAGGCAAGTAGATGAACTATACAAATGCCAGAATACATTGATAATTTAATAATATAAGAGTTGAAAAATGCTTATTTTGAAGTGAAATGTCTTACTAAACTTACCATATTAAGAAAGAAATACAATTAGGTAGAGCTATTACAGTTAACAGTTAACTATGGAAGGTTTTTAAAAGCCTAACAAATTTAGATTTTACCAAGTACACAGAGGAATATTAAATCTGTACTAAAACTGAACAAAAACGGGATACTAACCTGTTGTCAATCTGCACGTGAATATTCTGCCATCTTTCAACTAATTGATCTGCTTTTTCCTTGTGCCAGTCGAAATCAAGGTCCCGTTCCTTATATGTTTTAAACATTTCATCACTGATGGCTTTAGCTTTCTGCAGCTCATCCTCTAGCGCATGGAATACCTCTCTCTTTTCATCTACTTCAGCTCTCCATTGCTAAAATACATTAATTTGAAAGCTACACAAACATCCATCACTTGCTGGGTAAACACAGTCTTTACCTATTTTTACAATTTGTTTATAAATGACTGACATAAAATCAGATAAAGGAAAGAAGAGTATCTTTCCTTCATAAGATGTAATGTTAGGTTGAACCTTATGAAACTGCCAATGTTTGACTGCACTTTGATTTTCCTAAATTGACAATTTTATGAAGTTTGGCTCAGTTGAATTTGCACATCAAGAAAATAAAATATATTCCATAAGCAAGTTGTAAAATAAGTAAAATATGTCCTTCTATTGTCTATTTTTAATGCCTACTAATTCTGTTGTTTAAAAAGTGAATATTTGTATGAAAAATCACTGAGATAACTTCTCACAATTGCTTTCCAATAGTTTTACATAGAGAAATATATATAGAAATATATGACATGGAGGAGTGCGACTACTAGTCTTTTCCCTTTCTTAGAGTAAGTCCTCTGTCTACCTCTTTGATATTTTAAAGTAAGTGCCTCTTTTAGCAAGCATATCTTTTACAAAAAATTGGATTTTCAGCTTCAACTCCTCCTCCTGCTCAATTATCAAAAGCTACTTTCAAAAAAGATCAAACTTCAAATGAGAACAACTCTTCTCAAACTGAAGTGATTGGCCATACCTATTTACAGTAAGCTGCAGAATTATGGAAACATGAAATGGAATAAATCCATTCAAAAATACCTTCAAAGTTAAGAAATTTAATGCTTGATGTTTAAAGATCTGAGCTAGTGCGAGAGAAATACTTAAGAGTATAGTCTTGAAAAAATAGCCAAAAGGGAGACTCATACCTTTAAAGTACTTATTAGATTCTCAATATTATTCTTGTCGGCTATCACTGCTTCTTCTTCACACAGTTTAGTTTCGTAGAGTTTTACAAGGGTTTCTGCCGCTTGAGTGTTTTTTAACACCAAATTAACAGTTTTCAACCTTAAAAAAGGAATTAAACAATAGCCACCTGTTGTTAAACGTTTATTTCACGTAATTCAATCCTAAGGCATCGTTATGGTTATGACCATGGCACAGCTTGCTCTTTCTCTGGGAACACTGACACATTTACTACAAGAGTCATATTTACCTCTTCTTAATAGACAGCATGTCTTCCACCCCATGCCCTACCCGGCAAGTGGACAGTATTTAGCAAGATATTCCAACATAAGATGGCTTCCTTCTAACCTTGTTTAGGCCAAGCATGAGAGGAAAAGCCTAAGGTGACAGCAGCTGAGCTACTACAGCTACTGGGCGCATAACATAATATGCACTAATCTCTGAGGCACAGCCCCTTTCGACACAGAGAAATATCATAAATCCATAAAAGTATTTAATGCCTTAAGACAAAATAAAATTGAATATTTACATTAATAAAAATGAATTTTTAAATTAACAATATATAAAAATGACAGTTGCATGAGCCAAATTTCATATTAAGACAGCAGTTACGTACTTCTCTATGTAAGTGGAAGACATGGAATAGACTTGGTTCATGTTCTGAATGACCATGCTGAGCTCAGATCGTAAGGTGGGGACTGAGGAAGAGGCTGCTGCTTGACTGAAAAATTCCTCACATTTATTTGTGATGGTTCTCAAATCATCTTTAAGTCGTTCCAGTTCTTTTTTTAGTTTCTGTAAGACAGAGAAAGAACATGAGAATTTGACAATCATCTTAGATGAGGCATTTTTCTCAAAACAGTTTAAAAATGTACATTTCACATTATGACCACTGAGTTAAAAATCAACACATTGCTTACCTTTTCATTATTAAAGAGACTAATCCATGGCATCAAAGTTTTACATTCAGTAACTCCCTTACTGCTCATCTCCTCAGCCCCAACATCTAACTTAGTGCTTTTGTACACAGCAGGTGTATCATGACCTTCATTATGAGGAGCCTTCAGAGCCTCCACCACAGGGGGTGAGAGGGTACAGGTGTCCTCATTTACCTGAGTCAGAACCACTTTATAGAATCCTAGTTTATAATCAGCAGTAAATACATACTCAAATCTCACAATGTGACCAATGAGTAAAGTTCAATGCATAAGAAGTCACAGGGGTTGAGACCTAAGGTCATTAAGACAGTAATTTACCTTGTTATTTATTTTTCCAACATATTTATAACTCTCACCTCCTGCTCTGTGATTCTGAACACACTTTCATGCACATCATCTCGTTCCAGGGGAGTTCGGATCTGTCTGATCAATCGATCTTCACAGTTCTCCAACCGAAGTCTAATGTTTCGAACTTCAGAGATGTAGAGATTATAAATTGATTCCTCTTGTTCCTCTGTGAAAATAAATACAATGCTTCCTGGTTTCTACCTTTTGACTGCTCTTTTTCATGTTTTAATGTGGCAGTTTTACTATTAGAGGACATAGCTAATCAAACTAATAGTTCCTATTTTTATCACAAATCTTTGGAAAAGATATAAACCTTAAAATGTAAATGTTAAAATTTAAGAAGCTGCAATAAAAATTCCCTAATGCCATTTCAAGTACCAATTTCTGATTAACAGTGTCCAAAGAAAGTAGTATTTTAGGCCAGGCAAGGTGGTTCACGCTTGTACTCCAGCACTCTGGGAGACGGAGATGGGTGGATCACCTGAGCTCACAACTTCGAAACCAGCCTGAGCTGGAGCGAGACCCCGCCTCTAAAAATAGCTGGGAGTTGTGGCGGGCACCTGTAATCCCAGCTCCTCAGAAGGCAGAGGCAAGAGAATGACTTGAGCCCAATAGTTGAAGTTGCTATGAGCTATAACACCATGGCACTCTTACCAGGAGCAACAAAGTAAGACTCTGTCTCAAAAAAAAAAAAAAGAAAGTAATTACAGAAAAAGTAACCTTTTGCTGTAATTCATATATGAAATCAAAGTTTGATAAATGAGAAAATAACTGAATCTTTTCTGAAACTGAAGAATCATCATTCTGAACACTACATAGCAAAAATAGTGAAAACGTTGGAAAGAATTCATTGTCATACTATTTGGTTTGTGTCTTTTGGTTAATTCATCATTTGGAACGGTAATAAATGAAGCCTTCCTGCATCTTCTACCTCAAACATGCTTTTAACATTCCAGCAATTATGTCTACATATCATGTGGGCTGACTGATACAATACATCTAAGCCTGAAATTCCCATTGAGAGTGAAAAAGAGGCTGGACTAAACACCCATGAGGAAAAAAGACAAGGATTCTCATGCTTTACCTCTTTCTGCAGATTTAAGAAGTTCTTGATAATACTGTTTACATACATTAACCTCCTTTTCCAGTTGTGTTATATCTGAGCCTGAAAATATTTGGGATTCTTGGCTGTCTTCCAGAAAATCTTCAAAACGAGACTGCAGATTACTCAGAACTTGCTGATGTTCACCAGGCAACATTGTCTTTATCTAAAGAAAACCAAAGATCCATGTAAAAAAATGAGCATAGTACCAGGAGTTACGTTTGAATGAGACAGACCTCAATGTGGTCTCATGTTATATGCCAGCATACACTTACAGTTCTAAATAGAAGAACCATCTGAAATTAATTTCTTTTTCATTAGAAATTTCAGGTTTTAAAAGAGAAGGAAAAATAAATCCACAAAATTCAATACATGGAATAAACCATACCCAAGTCTGTATGGCCAAACACTGTCCTCCTTACCTCCCAGTAAGCACGGGATGAAATCTGTCCTCTCCACATGTCCCCAATTCTTAGAAAGTGCCTTGAATACAGCAGACACATAGCAAATATTCATTTATTGAATGAATATTAGCATGGACGTTCTGGGCTCCATCCTATTCTATAGCAAATATAAACTTCACCCCACAGATGACACAGTATCCCACATTTTTTAACACATTGGGTTGACATGTAGATTTACACTTACTGAAGCTACACTGCTAGCTCGAATTCTATCAATTTCACTGATGAGATAATGCCAGGATACGACACTCTTCATGTTTACATGAGACTCATGCCAAAGAGTCAGGACATTCTGATACTGTTGCTCAATTCTGAAATACATGAAAGAAAACAGATTAATCCTTTTTACTTCCTCTGAAAACATACTACAGTTGTCCTTTATCCTGTGTGAAGCAGCCCAGGTGTATTAGTTCTATAGCCTATGACTCTTTGTGGCCTTGACAAAGCAGTGACTGTTTCTTCAATCTTCACAGAACCCCCAAAACCGACCCTATGGTTTCAGCTGACACATACATACCTGTTTGCAAGATCAACTGCTTCTTTGTTTGGTGGAGGAACGGTGAAGCACACGGAAGGGACCATAGCCTCATTCCCAGTAGGACTAATGACTTTCCATTTAGCACGATGAGAGTTATTCGCCAAAACACACTCATCATCTTTGTAAATGGTTATCTGGTTTTAAGTGAAGAACAGAAAAACTGAATGAGGTCACTGTTAACTAATCATTTTCCATATTCAGTCTTGTATTTTTTTACTTTATAAAACAGAAAAACTTTACCACTAGTAAATCATATGTTCTCATCTCTAAAAATAGATGAATAAAGACAGTAATGGGTCTATTTCAAGGAGTTACAAGTACCTCAATTTGTCTATAGTCACAGATAGCTTTGATGGGAATAGACGTTTTGAGTGGACAGTCAGAATTCCTTGGCTTCAGCTGCGTTATTGTTTTCGCTTTCCCCACCAAGGCTGCTACTGTGCTTTTGTACTGAAGAAGTTCTTCCTTCTCTTCCTAAGTAATAAAAGCAATGGATTTTTAAAAATAAGACTTGTACTCCCCATTCCTTTGGGGCTTTGCACAAATGAAACTTCATCAGAAATGCCCTCCCTGAATACCTAGTCTGAACTTTCTACTCCTCCCTACTCCCTCCTGCATCTCCCTTCCTTTATTTTGTTTGATTGGCTATTTCTTTTCCTCTTGAGCACTGACCACTATCTAACATATTACATATATTTTATTTATATATTCAGTTTGTTGTCCAGCTCTGCCCCCAGCACAGGAATAGAGATTCTTATCTGATTTGTTCACAGCTATATCTCCAGAAGCTAAAACAGTGCCTTGGACACAGCAAGTACTTAAGCAGCACTCATGGAATGGAATGAATGGCGAAACACACACCCCAAACCAAAAGAACACTGTGCAAGCATATCACAAGGCTATCAAATTAAAAAAAAAAAAAAAAAAAACACTGTATTTCTTATCAAAACAATAATGAAACTGAATGCTTAAATGCTTAATTGAATGAGGTGGAAATATCAAGAGTGCCAATAAAATCTAAAGTTCTAAACCCCTAAAAATAACAAAACACTAATCTGATGAAATGTGTGAGTTTGTGTCTTAGTACCATTGATTCCTGAACAAGGTCTTCCAGTTTGTGAATGCTGCTCGATCTATCACAGCTATACTTCCGCTGAATAGCATCTTTAAGATTCCTTAAGTAATCAGTAGATTCTTTGGCATCATTGAAAAACTAAGAAAAGATGAAATTTGGCAGTTAAAGTATGGCAAATCCCAGTAAAACACAGAGATGTCAAGTTCAGATACCAGGGCCCTGTGTGTACCCCTCGTAAGCAGAACACAAGAAAAGCACCACAAGACAACTTGACAGCCGCATCCTTCCTGGAGCCAAACAACCCTCGGGCTTGGGGGATTATGAAGAAATCGTTAAGTGTCCTAAGTTTATGCGCATGTTCTGACTCTGTATTATTTTGATCGAAAGTCTGTTTTACTTTAGGGTTCAAACAACTTCTAGGTAGAGGTATTCCAGGAACACTTTAAAATTCTTACAAGTAGAACAAAGAGCTCATTTGGCTGACTCTCTGTGATGAAAACATTTCCTTAGCAAGAGATATGTAGAATAAAGACTTTATGATATAACATCTTAAGGGTTTTTTTAAAGGATTTCTTCCTTAATAGAAAGCTGAAGAGAATTGATCCTACAGAACATGAAACTAACCCTTTTATACAGGATGTCCAAAAATTGCACACTATTTTAAATAGCACACGAACTTCATGGATACTAACAAAAAAATTTTCCACAAATTGCCCTTGCACAGTAAATATATGTTTATATATCTTTTTTTTTTTTTTTGAGATAGAGTCTCACTTTGTCACCCTCAGCAGAGTGCCGTGCCATCATAGCTCACAGCAACCTCAAACTCCTGCGGTTCAAGCAGCCTCTTGCCTCAGCCTCAGCTAGTTTTTCTCTTTTTAATAGAGATGGCATCTCGCTCTTGCTCAAGCTGATTTCGAACTCCTGAACTCAAGCAATCCACCGCCTCAGCCTCCCAGAGTGCAAAGATTATAGGTGTGAGCCACCACACCTGACATGTTTAGTTTATATATCTTAACCATAAATTATGAAGATTTCTGTAAGTCAGCCAAAATCACAATGCCATCTATGAAAGTTACACCTTTATTCACAGACCTCGAAATACGCTGTGTTCTCCTTTATGTGCTGCTCCACACACTGGCAGAGCTGTAAGATCCAGCTCCACTGCGTCTGCATCGCCGCTTTGTAGGCCTGGGAGATAAAACACAGCCACTGTGACCAGCTGGAGAGTAATAAAGCACATGCACACTGATGCTTCTACACGCACCAGGACTCGGCTGTCTGAATCACAGAGTCGAGCACTGAACACAGTAAGACTTAAACATCATGGCAATAGAATGCCCTTCTGACCTAGGGGTTGCCACCTGCACAGAGCCAGTCCTAGCTTCAAAATCGGTCCAGTTTCTTTCTTTTCAATTTTAAACTTACTAAAATTTCTTTTTAAAATGCAAGAAAAAAGTTAACACTGGCTATTTTACATGAAAAAAAACAACCATGGACATAAATGCAAGCTATCCCCCCTAGTTAGAAAACCAACCCTTTTACTCCTTTGCTACTAACCCTTATACCTGCTCTGAGGAATCCTCAGATATGCTTTCCTTCGTGACACCTTCATCTCTTTTTCTGAATTCTCATCTTACTTCACCGTGAAATACACCTTCTAATACAGAAATATCTAGTTCTGTCATTTTCTTTTTCTTTTTCCTAGAATTAAGGTTTGGGCAGGGAAGGAAAAGGAGTGCGTGTACTCTCAAATAAGTGTAATTCTTGAATTATAATGGTGATATTACTAAAATTTTTATTAAAAAATTTGTTTTCTTAAGCTTTTAATTTAATGCAGGGTGTAAAACTTTCATAAGAGCAAAAAATACTGTAGAAAGGATGTCCAATTCATTAAGGAAACATGAAACACTTTTATAGTTAAGGTGCAATTCACTGACGTCCAGGAGAGGGCGCTCGTGGTGCTTTAATGACTATGTTAAGCAAGTCTCATTTTATTCTTGTTTTGGAAAAACCCATTCTTGCTAAACTATGCTCAGGTAGCTTTCAGACAGGAACATTCAGTGCAGCATTGGAAATACAGCAATATATCACGATCATATTATGTGTTCCCTCAAATTAAGCAACTTTGAATAAACTGATCATAAAAGACATTATTGTTAGATTCCTATAGTTGCTCTTTTTCATGTAAAACACGCAATAGTGTTGATAAATGAACTAAACATTACCCATGTACCCATACACATAACAAGCCAATGAGATCATAAAGATTACTAAGGCCTCTTTTTACCCCTTAAGAAACTTTTCATTAATTAGATTATCATTTGTGCATATAAATGATTAACATTTTCCATCTCCATCAAAATTCCTAACCTATAATTATATTTCCTAACAGCTTTCTTCTTTCTGCCCTAAGCAGTACTCTATTTTTAGTTTATTATCTTACAAAACTACCCCATCTTATCTGCCTTCTTTTCCCTTCCAGTCCCCTATCCTTCTGTGTCTTTATCATTTATACCCAGCATTTCATGTGGATGCAAAACCGTATTTTATATGAAAGAAGGTCCAATATAACAATCTCCAAACTCTCTAATGAGGCCTAGAACTTTACTAATCTTCTGTGTCATAATGATTTCAGCAGACTACCAGATTCCATCCCTCAACTCTAAGTGAGTCTCAAGCATGTCATCTCTCACGCAAGGCGTCTTTCTTTCCCTAGTCCAGCAATATGCCACATCTGTCTGCCCGGGAGTGACATTCCTGGTCCTCTTATCTAACCCCCTTTCCCACTCAGAAAGTCACTAACTCCACCTAGTAAATATTTGCTCTAAGAATTAACAACAACACCACTGCCACAACAGCACTGGTGTTAAACCCCTCATCAACTGACACTTGTATATTTAAAAGGTTCGCCATACACCATGAGGCTGCCCAGACATTGTTGCAATACACGTCACAAAACCAGATTATAAGATTATTAAATTAAATCACAAAAGCTGATACTTCTTGAGAATATGCCATGTTTATATAAAAGTAAGTAATTTCTTCTCATTTTCAACACAGCTCTATTGATTAGAGGCAATTTTTCCTATTTTTGGTAGGAAATGAGGCTTAGCAAGGCTACGTCACTTTTCCAACATCACACAGCCAGAAAGAACTAAAATGACAAAGATTATAAAGAAAAGGTCTTTCTTATTTATGGTAATACATCTCCTCAGCCAGAAAAATTAACAAAGGGACCTTTATTCCAAATGATAAGGGACAAACTTTGAGCAAGAGAATGGAAAGCAAGAATCAGCATGATTTGGTAGAAACATTATTTTTAAATCAATGTAATAAAAGTTTGATAGTTTGTATTTTTCAATTTATCAGCAATAAAAGAATCTAAAAGGCAATAACCACATGTCAATATTCAACCAAGACCATTAAACACTTTTTTTTTTTTTTTGAGACAGAGTCTCACTTTGTTGCCTTCGGTAGACTGCCATGGCATCACAGCTCACAGCAACCTCAAACTCAAGTGATCCTCTTGCCTCAGCCTCCCAAGTAGCTGGGACTACAAGAGTGCGCCACGATGCCATGCTATTTTTTTTTTTTTTAAGAAACGGGGTCTCACTCTTGCTTAGGCTGGTATCAAACTCCTGACCTCAGGTGATGCATCTGTTTCAGCCTCCCAAAAGATTACAGATGTGAACCACCACACCCACCTCCATTATTCTTTCTGACTTACCTCAATAGTTAACCGAGCTGGGTGATTTTCTAGAAGTAGCTGCTCTGCTATCTCCTGAACTGATTTAATATTTTCTTCCTTTTGATCAAGTTCTCTCATTAATTCCTAATTTGAGAATTAAGAAATGTGTTAGAAAAAGATCTAAACCTCAAGTACAACCTTATTCTGCAAGGGCGGGGGTCATACTTACAGCATGATAATCTTTTTTCCGAGCTATGTTAGTATTTCTCTCACTCCAGTCATAAGCAACTTCCTCCTCTTCTTTTTCATTCAGCCAAATAAGTTCATTAGTTGCACGACTTACAAAATTGTGGAGTGTATCAAGGTGCCGTTCCTGATTCCTGGATGTATTCTTTATAAGGAAAATCATTGTAAGAATCATGTCTTTACCAAACAGAGAGAAGAAAAATAGAACGTCATTTAAAAAAAAAAAAAACTTACCAGAAGTTTTGCATACTGACTCTCTAATCTGTGTAACTTTTCTGCATAGGTTAGTTTAAGAGGTGCTGTCATTTGAATCTACAACAAGGATAAAAACATGTCAAGGTTAGGTAGGAATCTGAAGGAATTCTGACTCACATTTAATGTACCTCTTACTGAGTTACAAGGTCTTTATGTAAAGAGCAAAACAACAATAAACTGAAATGAAATATACACAAATTTTATACTATTTAGAGTCACATACCTCACTGATTTTAGCTTCTTTAAGGCTAGATTCGAATTCTTCAATAGCTCTGTGGACATTTTTATGATTTTCTAAATGGCTTTCAACACTTGGCAAATCTGAGCCCCATTCAGTACGGTCCAGCTGTCCCTTCAAACAACAAAATACTAGGTTAAAAAAAAAAAAGAAACTGACAGCAAGGAAGACTGAAACACTTAAAGTAAACATTTTTCTTTTTACCTGCATCTCATCCACCCAATTCAGAAGATCCTGAACAAATTTCATGTTGATTTCCTCTTCTGTTAAATTTTGATCCAGCAAAGAAGACTTTAGGAGGGGTTTTCGGATCTGCATCAACTTCAGAGTTTGCAAGGAATGTGGCTCAACTCCTGAATTAAAATTTGAAACTAATCCTGATGGGAAGCCAGGTGTGTAGGCTGGAGTGACAGATGGAGTTAGGTGGGATGTCATCCCTGATGAGAGGCCAGAAGTCACACTGGACGAGGTCAGGGAAGGTGTTAAACTCTGGGTCAACCCTGAGTTCAGACTGGGGTGTAAGCTCTGTGCAAATCCTGAGTTTAAACTCTGGGTAATTCCTGATATCATGAGCTTTGTCTGTTCTGTAGTTAGCATGCGTCCTTTGCTATACACAGAGGAACATTCGTTTCTTAAGGCCAAAATTTCATCACGTAGTTTTGCAACCCTGAAAAGGTACAACATAAAAGGCACTTGTCACTAAGAGGGAACCCTAATGTAAATTCTGGGCTTTAGTTAATAATAACATATCAATATTGGCTTACCAATTATAAAAAATGTAGGACACCAAGACAAGACATTAATAACTGGGAAAGTGGGAGGTCTGAGGGGACATATGGGGGCTCTGCAGTTTCCACTCAGTTTCTCTGTAAAGCTAAACTGCTCAAAAAAATAAAGCCTTTAAAAATAGTAATGATGGCTTGGTGCCTGTCACTCAGTGGTTAGGGCGCCGGCCACATGCACTGGGGCTGGTGGGTTCAAACCAGGTCAGAGCCTGCTAAACAACGATAACAATAACAAAAAAAAATAACCAGGAATTGTGGCATGTGCCTGTAGTCCCAACTACTGGGAGCCAAGGCAAGAGAATTACTTTAGCCCACGAGTTTAAGGTTGCTGTAAGCTGTGATGCCACAGCACTCTACCCAGGGTGACACAGACGCTCTCAAAATAAAAATAAATATAATAATAATGAAAAGGTCATTGTAATCATATTGGTAAAATTTTGCATAATTTTTTTCAATGAATACTGTACTATGAGGACTTTCCATATTATTAGTCTTGATAATTATCATTTATAATGAACATAATTACTATACTGTAATGTGATCATTCTCCCATTATTTGACATTTAGGATAGTACCAAACTTTGTTATTATAAAATGTCTCTGGCATGAAATAAAGCCTTTTCCCTACATTTATTTATGTATTTTTCATATGTAGAACTACTATATATTTCTAAAAGTAAAACTGTTGGATCAAAGGATCATTAAAAAATTTTGCTTTTAGATAAGGAGAGAGAGAGAGAGGGACAGACAGAGAGAGAGAGAGAGACACCACAGCCTGAAAGGTTCTGTACCTACTCCCAAACCTACTTCTCAGAGATATAAATTTTTATATCCAGATATTTTTCTCAAAATTTTGTTATGAACATTTTCATTAACATAAACAGAAAACTGAAAAATCAAAATGACATTTTGCTGATTTTTTCTTTTTAAAAAATGTATGTATGTTACATATGTACATACATGCATTTAAAGTGAATGTGTGTAAATGTATGAACGAATACATGTATGTAACATACATTTGAAGTATTCATTTTAATGAGTATGTTAGTTACTATAGCCATAAATATTTTATGAATCTTAAACTATTCTTTCTAATACTAATCTTTGAAGAACAAATGACTATTTAACACACCAAAATATAGCAGAATTGATGTGACACCAATTTTCACCTAAAAAGAGCTAAGAAATGTAAGTATTTCATAAAATTGTCACATTCTACATTTCCACTATAAATACCTATGAAATAGTTACACAAAGGACGCGGTGTGGGAATAAGTGGCACTCTTACCTCTGTACCAATTGATCTGCCTGGTAATATTTCCCATCAATAAGAATCTGTACATCAATTACATGCTGGCGTAAAAGGTTCTCGCATTCAAGGATATACCCAGCAATTTCTGCTTCATTCTGAAACTGCACTCCTGATTCTAATCTTTTAGAATCCTGTGTTTTAAAAGAACTCAACATTAATTGTGTGAAATTCAAATATAAAACTCCAAAAAACGAAACTGAAGCCCACTGGTGCCCTCTTTAGTTTTCCTTGTTGATTCGAAAATATGTTGTCCCTTTTGCTAACTGTCCCTCAAGAGAGCAGACACCAGTCATAATCTGTAACAAACTTCAAGTGGAGAACGTATGTCAAGAATCAATGAAACTTTATGCAAAATTTTAGTTTACCCAAATGTATTCTGACTCCTCTGCTACAACCTCAATGGCTGCCCAAATTAACTTACAGACTGGAGAGCATTCCGGGCGAGAATAAGTTTGTCTTCACAGATGACGCTGTCCCTCTGAACTCGGTTGGCAATCTGCTGCAACATGTCCAACCTAAAAGAGGAGACAATATAAATAAATCTTCTTCTTTTGAAGTCATTCCTGAAAACTGCTGCCTGCCAAACGTAAAACAGGAGCCCAGACCAATACCTCTGTCTACCAAAGGATTCATTGCCGAAGCTGATGCAGGAGTTGATCAGTGTTGGACCACAATGAACAGAGAGAAGATTTTCATTTGAATCGAGACTAGTCCGAGTACTGGTAGTATTACTAAACACGGAATCACTGCTACGGTAACTATAACTACTACTATGCATTTTTATTCCTGAACTGGTATTCTTTCTTTGACCATTCAAAGTAGACTAAAAAGTAGAAGCTCTCCTTCCTAACGGTGAAAAGTGGCAGCTGAACGTTACAGCTTTTAATGGCTCCTTAAATATGCTTCGACATGCATATGCAATGCACAGCAAATAATAGCTGATAACTATTCAAAAGAACCTTGCCTAAAGCCATCCGTTTGCTAGCTGAGGTTTGCCTTTTGTAGCCTGCATTAAAACCCTACAAGTACAGACAAGGCAGACCAATTTGGGCGTCACTGGAAAAGATATGCCAAATATTTTCTCAGAGAGTCATCCAATTGCAACCACCTAAAAAACAACCCAGAAGCCCAGGTACAACACATAAGGGTTATTCTGGCAATACCAACCATCAGCTAAACGAACACAAGTATCTGATCCTGGCCTGACTTTTACAAAGGGCTAAGTCTGTGCTGACTAACAGGGTGAAGGCAAAAAGCTAGAACTCACCAAGTACCTCTACACCAATGAACTGGATGAGAAACAAAATACATTTCCATTTTAACCACCATGTTAAGTGTTTATTAGAGTTAACTGAAAAATTATCCATTTACCTCTCTTTATATAACACGTTCTCAGTAATGTTACTTCTAACCTACCATAGCTACTTGACATTTTTAAAAGCTAAAGTGCCAAGCACAGTACCCATGCAGCTTGCATATGTCACCTGTCCGTGCTTGTTTTTCCTCTCTGTAGGTTATTACACGGCATAGGAGTATTGGCTCTTTCCCAATTCTCTGTGACACACTCCCAGGCCACATAGCTATTATGTGCAGTACATAGTCAATGCCAAAAAAACTTGTTGCATCAAGAAAAATGAAGGTATTTATCCAAACAAGCTCCTAAATATTTTTCTACCACCAACACTACAAAACCAAACTATTGCTTCTCCTCTCTGAGGGCAGATACTTTTCTTTTCAGAAGTCAAGAAAAGGAAAATTTTGAGAGTGTCATGTCAAATACAGTGAGTAAATAGAACTGCTCAAAATAATAATAGCAGCATCTGACATTTATTAAGCAATCATTATATGCAGGAAATTCACTAATCATTTGATATATGTTACCTCCCTTCATATTCTAACCACTACACATGGTAGTTGTTATCACATCCTGTTTACAAATGAAGAAACTAAGGCTTAGAGAGTTAAAGAACTTGTCTAAGATTACCTAATTTGCAAAAGAGCTAATATTCTAATCCAGGATTGAGTGGATCCTGGGCCCTGAACTCTCTACCACTCTCTGCATTCTTTAATTAGCATATATTATAATAAAATTCAGCTACTATTCTGGTGACTACCAATCTACTCTGTATCTAGACCTACACTTTTCCATTACTTCAGATGATTGGCTTAGTGTCTCATTTTAATCTCTGGAAACTACCTCCACCATCAAAAGCTCCATTTGATTCTAATGATCCAGGTATACAGATATAACATTATGTTCTAACAAAAGCATAATCAGTAATTTAATAAAGGAACTGACAAGCTAGACTTGCTCCCACATCTCCAACACATTGTTCCATATTCCATGAGTGTTGAAGTCGGAGCGTGAGGCACAGCACACTTGACTGTACCAAGCACCTCGACTGTGTACCAGGCACTGTGCTGGGAGTGAGCAACAAGGCACACAAACAGCAGGAGGCTGTCTCCACATTCTCGGAGTTCACATCTAGGGAACAGGCAGCCTTTAATCAAGCCATCTCAGAAATAAACATTAATATAAAATAACAACTGAGATGAGCACCATGAAGGGACAAATAGGAGCTTTCTAAGCAACACACCTGGGACCTGAGCAAGTTTCTCAAGGAAGTTATGTTGGAGCTGAGGTCTCAGGAGGATTAGGAATAAAGGGAGTTGGAGAGGAAAGCAGACAGTGTGGCTGCTCTGCAAACAGCCCAGGAGGCTGAGAGGTGTGCCTGACGCCGCAGGCTTCACACGGAGAGACCAGGCCCACGGACCTCAGGGCTGATGAGCAATACACACAGATCAAGACTCCCAAGTCCCACACCCCAGGCTGTGAGGCAAGCACCGCCCCTGGGGCAAATTCACCTAACTAATGCTCCCTAAAGACTAAGGGTAGGTACCTTCCTGGGCAACAGTGAGGATTTCATGGAATCAATGTGTTTGTAGAAGTGCAGCAGGAAGGTCACTGAACTGACATCTACGGAGAGCATTCTAGACACTGCCCCAGCATCCTCTAAGCAGAGGCAGGCTAGATTTTGGTTTCTAGTCCCCCATGGACAGAGGGCCCTAGCCAAAAGTGTAACAAGGAACAAAATAAGTTAATTAGTAACTTACAAGCTTCCAAATCTGGGCTCTGGTAAGTTAAGGCCCACATGAGACATAATGGGTAATTTAGATCACACACACATCCATATATCTTACTTCACTGATTTATTCCTAAAAACCTTTTGGAAGAGTTTCTAGATAAGAAAATTAAGGATCTTCAAGACTAAGTACCTTATACAAGGACTCACAGCCAAGTAAATACAAGAGGTAAATTAGGGTCCAAGGCCTGCCTGGCTCTAAAACAAGTTCCACTGAGATCCACAGCCAAAACCACCTCTGGCCTACCTCTCCACCTCTGGACGAAGTGCCTTCTCCCTCTCAAGCATGGCAATGATGAGTTTTCCCCACTCCTTTTCTATGTCATTTGGATGGTAGCCTTGAAGGAGCTTGATGCGTCCAAATTCTATCCAAATCTTGAGAAAACAGAAAAATTTAACCTGAAGCAAAGATGTAAAAACAACACAACGAAGGCTGTGTTTCATAGTACAAAGGAAACTTGAGCTTACCTCTAATAATTTATATAGGCGTTTAATTTTGGATTTTTCTGTCTCTTTTGGTGGAATTTCTGTTTCTTTAAACTGTAAATACTGATTATAAAGTGCCTAAAATGAAAGATTAAATACGTCAAAGGCCAAACTTCAAAGATCTGATTTCATTATCTTACTAAGCCCACACTTTTTTCGCTATTTACAGAGTCAAATGCAGGCAGTGGAATGTCTTTATGAAACTGATTATCAGAGACAATACCGATTCCCAGGCAGGTGGTAACTTGGGTTGACCAGGTTGTAATTATTGATGTGAGGCATGATTAAACACGGCCACACAGGGATCTGGATAATAACAAACCACGGCAGTATTTAGTGCTCTTGAAAAACCTCTTATCATCCAAATAAGAAAATATACCCTTTAAAAGATACACTTTCCCAATGTTGTACTTTACCTTTTAGTTTTTGGAAAAATAATTTGATTCAATTCCCATAAACTAAGAAAAAATACTGTTCTATTTCATGATTATATCTTTGAAAACAGGATTCTTAGCAGATAAATAGGGCTAGAACTTGGTTTCAAAGTCCCATCAGCCATTTAAAATAGATTTTTCTCTCTCTCTTTTTTTTTTTTTTTCCCTTTTGGACTTCTCCAATGACTTAAAATAAACCAATTTTTTTTTTTTATTTTTTTTGCAGTTTTTGGCCAGGGTTGGGCTTGAACCGGCCACCTCCAGTATATGGGGCCAGCATCCCACTTCTTTGAGCCACAGACACCACCCAGTAAACCAATTTTTTAATACATTAAGGTAGATGCAATTAGTTGAGGGTGCTATTATAAAAGTTTCAACCTTATAATTAAATCATTATCTAGTTTGTAGATATTAATCTGAGAACCTCTTAAATATAATTTACTGTATTTATTTTAAAAGACCTTCATAAAAATTATGTAGATAAAACATCTCCATGTTTAATAACTACATACTAATTATTTCATCATAATTTATGCTGCTTTAAACCAAAACCCTGTAAATGTTCAAGCAGACACATTTCTGAAGGATTTCATTCAAAGCTGTGCTAACACGAAACTTTGCATTTATCATGATATATTTTCTTTCCTGTATATCCTAACTTAGGCACCAATAAGGAATCTGTGTGATCACTCTAAGTTCTTCCACAACTTTAGGAATCTTGCACTAATCACAAGCCAGTATGAGTCTACCCCAGGGTCTAGACAATAGCAATCTATTTGGAAATAAGTATGATTGAACATGAAATCTGAAATTGGTTTGAACTCAAAATGTGATGTCTTAGGATTTCTATTGGCCACTAAGCACTGGCTAGCACTGTGTGTTAGACACTGTTCATGGCACCATGTGGTGGTAGAAAACAAAAGCTTTCCTGCCCCAGAAAGTTTCACAACCATTTAGGGAAACATCACATAAACAATGTAAGAACATTTTTAAAAGTATCCTATCATTAGGTGCCAAATAGCTTCATGCCAAGAACAGACTCCCTCTGGTAATGGAAATAAGAACTGTTCTATAGATGTTCTGTAAGGAGGCAGAAACATAATAAATAACATAAAGAGGGCCCACCCGGGATGTTAAGAAGTTAAGGCTTTGTAATCAATATTCACATTATTGGCATCTAGAAACAAAGTAGACGACTTTATTATAAATCTAAAAGTGAAAAGAAACAATTGCTTCTTTGACAAATTTACATATCTATAACATCTTTTTATACTTCTATAATCTCTTTGCCTCAAAGCGCTTGACCTAAGTTTTACAGTATTAGCAAATGTTTTACTAAACATGAATTCACTTCTCTTGGATGTCAGATAGGTATTTTTGAATTCATGGCAAAATACAGCATGGACCTCTAACTATACAAGTCCTGGAGTTTTTAAAAGGATTGAACCACAAGCGATCTCCTACCCCTGTCCCACTGTGTGCCCTTCTCAGAGGCCCTTCATCCTGCCATCCAGAGGGCTCCAAGCATTTCCCATGCACCAAAGATGATTTGGCAATCTCCGTTCCAGAGACTCTCTCAAATTAAACCTTTAAACACTCAACAAAGCGAAGCTTCAGAACTATAAATTTCTTTAAGACACTGCTGCTATTACGGTTTTCCTTACTAACGTTTACCTCTATTTCCTCTGTGTAATAGAACAATGAAGAAATGAAAATTTTTTCTATTTATTGGTAGCTTACTAAGGGAAACTTTGCTTCAGCTTCTAAAATTACAAAATGATTATAGCACTATTTAACAATCAAGTCGATCCTCCTGAACATCCATAGTGACACTGACCTTTAGTTCTATAGGATTATTCGGAAATGTTCTCTCCGACATGGTGGTCACGTGGTGTCTGATCCACTGAATGAGGTAGTTCACCATATTCTGGTATTCAATCCACTTGACTTCAACATCCTAGAACAATGAAATGACAGAAAAGGTGCATATCTGTAGATAATAACATTGACATCTAAATCTGACGTTGTTTAGTCAGAACTCATTGTATGAATTTTAGGTGTCTTGAAGCCTGACAGAGGGAACCAGCTAAGTATTTTCTTACTTTCTACCCACCCCAATCCCTTTCACATAAACAGCTTTAAAAATGTCATCAACATTTGGCCACTAACATTAGCCCAATGAGGGGCAATTCTGGCCCAAAGCTGCCTCTCAGTCCCCAGGGGACACTGTGTTGAGAAGGCTTCTGAGGCTGTATCCAAGTACAGCAGGAAAAAAAGAAAAAAAAAACAAACCCATGGCCAATTTAGATATTTGCCAGGGTTCAAAAAGGGTAGTATAAGCCAAGTAAGTTGCCATCTCTGCCAACCATTTTAGATATGCACATCTGAAACTCAAAAAAGAGTTTTACAGTATGCAGAAAACTGGATAGGAATAAAACCTATAAGGAACGTAAACAATGGGACTATTCAAATATTCATTTAGCAAACATTTTAAAAATGGAGAACAGTGGGTTCGGTGCCTGTGGCTCAAGCGGCTAGGGTGCATGTGGCACCTGAGCTGGTGGGTTCGAATCCAGCCCGGGCAACAACCCGAGCGGCTGCAACCAAAAAATAGCCAGATGTGGTGGGTGCCTGTAATCCCAGCTACTTGGGAGACGGAGATAGGAGAATGGCTTGAGCCCAGGAGTTGGAGGTTGCTGTGAGCTGTGATCCCACAGCACTCTACCCAGGGCGACAGTTTGAGGCTGTCTAAAAAAAAAAAAAAAAAAAAAAAAGGATAACAGTGGAAAGCTGTCAACTACTTTGTTCAATTAAAGTGTTTGATGAATGCTTAATAGATTCAAAACCGTGCTGTAATTATATAAAAATAATACTTTAAGACACAATACCTATTGTCAAGAAGCTACTGTCTAAATGGGGAGGCAAGATAGATACATAAACAGTTAAGCAAAATGAAAAGCAGTATTCAATTGCATGTTGAAATAAAAAAAACAAGCAGTATATGCTAAAAGTCAAGATAAGAATCAGGTAAGCCTGTAGGTGCCTCGAAAGTCACTGAAGGCTTCTTGGGAAATGTCATCTCTGAGCAGTTCTACCATGATCAGTAAGTAGCCATTAGACAGGAGGGGTGGTGGAGAGAGTAGATAAAGACAGGAGAGTCCCAAATGAGACGGGACACCCGACAAGGAAATGCCCCGGCTACCAGCAAACAGTTCATGCTGGGAAATCACAGCTAAAAATGTAGTCAGCCAAATAATAAATATATGCAGAATTTGGAATATTAGAATTCCTAAATCGGATTTAACCTTGTAAGCAATATGCAGCCACTGAAAGTTTCCACACTAAAGACATCAGGTGTCATAAGATTAATTGGGCAACAGTGTGCAGAGGTGGTGGGAAGAGGGGGAAAAATAGAGATGGAAAGACGTAAGAAAGCTGTCACACCAGTGTTAGAGTGGTGAGAGGCAGGAGTGGGGTGGAGGCAGAGCAGAGAAAAAGCAAGAGATGGTCAAAAGAAACCCTCTGAAGCAACACTCCACACTGAATCTTGTGAGCATGGGAAGGAGTTGCTCAGAGAGGCAAAGATGCTAAGACCTTTGTGAGAAGGAACAAGAGGAGACTACGGAAATATAGGTCCAGCACACAGAGCTGACGTTAAGAGACCCGAAAAGGGAAATCCTTATCCCAGGGAGCAAATCCAAGATGAGCTCCAACATCTTCAGAGTAACATATAAAAACCATATCTGCAAGGAGGAGAGAAGCCCCTAAGTCTAACACATACAGTGTTTCCTGTCCTCTTGGGAGACGTGAGTACCTGGCAGCATGAGCACTACAGAATGCGTGACTGAACAGCACAATCGATTACAGGTACCTTTGAAAAACAGGGAATGAATAAACAGCCCAAAGCTACATGTCAGAGATCTGGACCAGTTTACAAAGTAGCTCTGTTAACTTGGCCAAATCCAATAACTTTTGTCTAGACTTTTAAATCTGAAAAATAATTTCTAACCTACTTATTTCATGGGATTATATCAATTAATAAGTTAATTTCACTTTTGAAACTGTTTCTAAAAGTGAGATATTCTATATACAGCAAACAGCAGTTGTAAAACAACAGTAAGCTAAAAATGAAAATCTCTACATTTTTGGAGTATACAGCTTTTATTTATAAAATGACCTCTAACTCTAATCTCTTTTTGACACAGAACTTTAATTTGAATGGTGGAATGATGCTGCCCATACAGTGTCAGTTTATTAGTCAGCATGCTAATCGAATTCTTTAAAATACATTTGATATTTAAAAACTGCAAAAGTACCAACTATAAAAGAATTCAGTGAACTAGTCATTACTGAATCAACAGCTTCTAGAACGGAAAAGTCAATACTCACATTCGCACCAATGCCTTCGCCCCCTTCAGGGACCTTAGGAAACGCGTCATAGAGGGAGGACACATACGTTATGACTGACTTTTCATCAGGTGAGGAGACATCAACATCTGAAAACAGCACCATCAATTATTTCGTGATGTTGACAGATTACTTTTGATTAGACTTTCATGTCCGTCCACATACAGTCAAGAAAACAACTCACCTTCAGGGTCCAGAAGCCTTATAACACCAATCTTTTCTGCTACATAAAAAGCGTGCTCTAAATTTGCAAGGTTGCTTTGAACAGCAACAGTATTCATGTCTATCAGGTCCGGCCTAGGAAAAAATTCACTGGGTTAAGTCTTCTCACGTGACAATTCAACATTATCTTTACATATGTATTTATTTATATAATAGTGCCTGCAAATACTAATACTAAACCTATGTTAAAATAGAGAGTTCATCAAAATTTAATATTGTTTACTTTTCTCAGAACCTTTTGTGTGTCAAAAGCAAATATGACTAGGCGAATATAAAAATTTGAACACACATAACTTTTAACAAAGTCTACAAATGTCTTACAGTCAGAATAATTAATATATGAGTACCTGCCCCATTCAACTGATGTAGGGCCCACTACTCTAACAGCATCTTTCCAATTCAACCAGCATCCTCTCAGTATTCTTCCCAAACACAAAAACTTTGTGCCCAGTCCAGTGCCAGGTCCCCCTGCCCTTTCACATCACTGCTGTCTTCCATAACTCTACTCGGCCTCCCAAGAAGAGATCACGCCCCACCTCCTCTCTGGGGCCTATCTGATCTTCCCAGCCCACATTTCTCTCTCTGTCCCCTAAAGTCCCTATGGTTCCTGGTCTGAGCCACTCAACAAGGCACTTAGGATACTATTACACTTCCTTGTTCCTTTAATTAACTGTTTAGTGTACATGCACATCCTGTTTCTCTCAACTAGTTAACTCAGGGACTATAAGTACCATGTATTACTAAAATTTTGTATTTTATCCTTTGGCTGAGACACAGAGTGACATATACACAGCCAATCCTCAAAAAATAAATACTGATAAGTTGGTAAGTAGGCTGGTGAGTTAGTAATTTGAATCATAAATGAATGGCCAAAATAAGCCCTAGATTCTATCTTCACAAGCACTGATTCATGCTTACAAGTGCACACACACAATCTCACTCTCAATACCAGATTTCACCTCTTTCTAACATGTGAGACTAACATGATACCCTAAACCAGCAGTTCTCAACCTATGGGTCGTGACCCACAGGAACTGTATTAAAGGGTCGCAGCATTAGCATTCCCTAAACCATGGGGATACTTTGAAGTTAGGTCTATCTACATAAAAAGGGGAAAGACTCCTCAAATATTCCGTGTAGCAAAACTGGCAAAATAAGGGAGTTGGATGTCACTCAAGACCAGAAGCCAGTCAAGAGACTTTGCTCTCAAAAACAAAGCATTAACAGAAGGCAGAAACAAATGTGGAAAGAGCAAAGCTTTCCCCCAAAGTGGTGCCCATCCCCCAAAATCACTGAGTAAGAATCTATTAGATCACCTTACAAAGGAAGGCTCTCTAACACCTGGTTTGCTCATAAACTTCTCTTTCCTTCTCCTCCAAAAAAAAAGAATGGAAGAGTTCAGAGGTAGTATGGGAGGAATGAAATTATTTTTTTGTTTGTTCTTTTTTTAAATTTCAGGTTAATTTAAGGGTATAAAGAAATAGGTTACAATGTTTGTACTTGTTAGGTAAAGTCCCTCCTATAATTGTGTCCCACCCCCAGGAGGTGGCCACACATGCTCTAACATTGGGCCCACTAAATGGGAGCACACCCATCATCCCTCTTTTCCCCATCTCCCCACTTTGACTTGATTTGAGTTTTTTTTGTGTGGGCACGTATTAGCTTGTCTACTGGCTTTGTATTAGTATTAAACACATTGGATACTTGCTTCTCCATTCTTGTGATACTTTACTAAGAATGTGTTCCAACTCCATCCAGGTTAATACAAAGGATGTAAAGTCTCCAACTTTTCTAAAGAATATTCCATGGTATACAAACACCACAGATTGTTAATGCATTCCTGGGTTGGGGGGCATTTGGTTGTTTCCACATTTTGGCGATTCTAAATTGAGCTCAAATTATTTTGTATACTACTGGGCACGTTGTTCATGTGAGAACTCTTTGAAAATGTATCATTAATCTTAGAAAGGTAAATGGCAATTTGTACTCTTATTATCATGGTGACCTCTCAAGAAATCTACTTAGAGGTTCATAGCACCTTGTACTCCATAACCTAGAAAGGCAGCTACCATTCCCTGCATGCTCAGATCTCTGAAAATTATTGGGAAATTCTTTAATGTTTTTCACATGCCATCAATATGATCACTCATAATAATCCTGCATTTATTACAGGAATAAGCATTTTGGTGGTCTAGTGGTGAACATGGCTCCCTTCCATTTATTATAGGAGCAATAAATCCCCTGACAACACAGGAAAAGACAGATTTCTAAAAATAACACTTTTTAATTCCCATACAAGTATATTGAAGAATCTGCCAACTTCAAGATTACTAAACAGGTAAATACAATAGTGGAGACAAAAACAAGTACCTAAAGCTCTTTCATTAAAAAAAAGGTTTTATTTCCATAAAAGTTCACACATTTGAGGGAAATAAAAAGCAGTCTTTCTGTATCTGCCAAATCTCAGAACAAGAAGTGGCATGTTGTTGAGCACCCTGCCATTAGCAAAGAAAGTAAACACTGACTAATTCCGGGGAGAATGAATAAAGTCATTGAAGAATCAAGTTTTTAACTAAGAGAATAAAACACAAGACTTACTTCAAAATGACATAGTCATGTTTACACAAAAGCAGCTGCATAACACAATGAGTCTGAGTAAGTCACCTCTTCTGTCATAATATTTAACACTTTTATGGCTTTCCTCCACTGAAAATGGTACTTGGGTAAAGAAAATTAGTTAGGCAAAAACGAAAAAAGAGAAGATTTCAAAACCCACTATGAAAAAATAAAGCCTGTAAGTCTTCAAAATGCGATTCCTTCCCTGGCCCATCTCCTACCACTATGATCCCTCTGTCTTCCCAGCTTTCTTCTATCTGCCTGAAGTATCCAGAAGAGGTCTGTACTGTACGCTGCCTTCTTCCCCTCTTCCTATACAGCCTCACTGGGATAATATAACCATTAAAACTTCAGTTATTTTTCACACACAAGAGATATTTATTTTCATTCTAAAGATCTCATTGCACTATAACATCTTTTTACGGAACATTAGCAATAAATTTCATTTCCATCTTAGGTCTGACTAACCAAAGAGCATGACTCAATCATTGTGGATTGCAAGCTTTTTAAACTTACATTTATATCCCACCTTTTCTTTTATAAATGATTATAAAACAGTTTACAAAGAAATGAAAGCAAAAGAAGATAACATAAAATTTTAAATTTGAAGTATAAAGCCAAGACAAGGCCTTAAAATGAAGTTGCAACTGAAGCCAAAAACTACCAATCACTTACATGCATGCTTTACACCCTTAGTTTGTTCCAAAAATATACCTTAGAAGGTATCAAAACAGTGTTATCACCAAAATACAAAATAGTTCTGGAAAAAGGCAATGTTTATCTTTTATGCAACACCCATTTTAAAAGAGCATCCTCCCTGGCAAAATAGATATATAGCCATGTGTGTATATACACATATGTATGTGGGCACTTAGGTATATATAAGGTGTATACATATGGCTAAATGTATATTTATATAGTATATTACTACCTACACTAACAGACTGCCAAAGATAGCTGACCATTAACATTACAAAAGAGATTTATTTTTTGGTATAGATACCTCCAAAGTAACTTTTCCATCTTTACTTCATTAATATATATTAGCTCACATGAGAATTTGATAGGATTATGCAAGAAAATATGAGTTATACAGTGTTATGAATTGTTGAAGATTTAGCACAAGAGACTACCTAAAGTTTCCAAATTCTATCATGTTAACACCAATATACTCAACTACGAGGAGCATGAGACAGTCAAAACATTTGGAAAGCATACTGGAGGGGACAGTGACTAAAGTTAGCTAACAAAAAGAAAAAAAAAAGTTAAGAGTTCATTAATGCAGACACAACATATCAAATCCTGAACCAAAAATGTGTAACAACAGCTAAAAGGACAAACGTTGAGAAATATCAATAGTTAGAGTCAAAATCAGGATTTTCTTTAAAAGGCATAAAGAAAAATTAAGTGATTTAAATTCATAGCATTTATTAGGCTATGCTGGCTCTTAATTAGCACACAATAATCATTTAAGTGAAGATACAGTTAGGTTTTGACTAATCCCTTTGGAAGCCCTTCCCTATGTTTGAGAAATTAACCTTGGGAGAAGGAGATAGACAAAGCCCAAATCCCAGTACAGAAACAAACACTCAGGTTTTTCTTGCCTCTTTTCTTTGCTCACGAACTGCCTGCTGCATACATTACCCCCATACAGGACACTACCTAGCCAACTCAGATTCTTCCTGTGGAATTTTACCTCTTCCCAAATGCTCTCTGCTATCTCTATTTCTACTATATTTACCACATTTCATGAGAAGTATACATTTGTCTGTCTCTCACGCTGGACTACGGGCAGAGCCGTTTTCTGTCCACATTGTAACCTTACTGTCTAGCACCATGCCCAGCACATGAACATCTGAGGAGTGAAGGAATAAGGAAGGGATGAGGGGCTGGAAGGCATCAGCGATTCAAATTCTTAGAGACATTTTCCAGCTTAGGTTTGATCCTTTTCTGCTCTTTTTACTAATTTCTACAGACAAAGCCACGATCTATCACTTCCAACTAACATTTTAAATCCTTATCAAAACCCACACAGAACAGGTACAATGTTGCCTCTTCTCCCTTTACTAAGCAAGCACACACCCTTCTGAGGTTTCCTAAAGGAAACCCTGCAAAAATCAATGTGGAAAATAGGCAGAGAGTGAAAACAATAAAAAGAGGAAAATTATTAAGTTTCAAAAACATAAACTGCTGCTTCTAGGTTCCCCCCTCCCTCCTTACATACTCGTATGCCCCCGACTTTAGTTTATGGTAAAGTTGCCAACTGCACTGCCTTACAAAATAATAACAATCACAAAAATAACAGGGATTAATAAATAGCGATATATGCTATGTGGCAGGCAATGTGTTAAAGAATATACAAAACCCTAAGCAGTAAGTTGTGCTCTTCTCCTGAAATTACAAATGAAGACTCTGCTTTAGGACAGCACCTGTGGTTCAGTGAGTAGGGTGCCGGCCCCATATACCAAGGGAGCCGGGTTTGAACCCAGCCCTGGCCAAACTGCAACAAAAAAAATAGCCAGGAGCTATGGCGGATGCCTATAGCCCCAGCTACTCGGGAGGCCGAGGCAAGAGAATTGCCTAGCCCAAGAGCTGGAGGTTGCTATGAGCAGTGCTGCCACGGCACTATACTGAGGGTGACAAAGTAAGACTGTCTCTTAAAAAGGGAAGAAGAAGAAATAGAGGAGGAGGAAGAGGAAGAAGAAGACAACTCTGCTTTAGGAAAACAAGTGTCTACTGGCACAAAAATAATGTAATAGAAATGTAATCAGAGAAAATATAACTTGATGCTTTGATATACTACTTATATTAATTCTTCTGTCAACAAACTGGCAAGTTCATTCATTCATTTATTCATTCTGTCACTCAGTACTTAATACGCATTTACCATGTGCCAGGCAGTGAGGCGATCAGAATATCATTATACTATATACTAACTGTATATGGAGGGCTCAGAGCTCCAAAGAAGCAAACCAGGAGCCAACATGCTGGGAGAGCATCAGGTGGATGGAACAAGCAGTACTCAGCTCTGTGGTGGGAGGAAGCAAGAGACAGGAAGCACGGGGACCAACAGAGACGGGCCATCACGAGAGACAGTTTGGTGAGTGGGAAAGGACCAAGGTGATGCAAAATCTCAGCACAGGGAGCACACGGGCCAACAGAGATGGGCCATCACAAGGGGAGATGGGATTGTGGAGTGGCAAAGGACCAAGGTGACACAGAATCTCAGCACAGGGAGCACAAAAGCCAACAGAGATGGGCCATCACGAGGGGAGATGGGATTGTGGAGTGGCAAAGGACCAAGATGATGCAGAGCTCTTCCCCTAAGTGGCCTGAGGTAATCTGTGAAAATAGTTCGCTATTCACTTGACCCAGAAAACCCCACAAAGTCATACAAGTCAAGAGGATCAAATCTTTGTGTTCACTTTAAGAACACACGTGAAACTGCCCAGGCCATCAAGGGTATGCATATACGAAAAGCCACCAAGTATCTGAAGGATGTCACCTTAAAGAAACCATGTGTACCATTCTGACGTTACAATGGTAGAGTTGGTAGGTGTGCCCAGGCCAAACAGTAGGGCTAGACACAAGGTTGGGGGCCCAAAAAGAGTGCTGAATTTTTGCTGCATATGCTTAAAAATGCAGAGAATAATGCTGAACTTAAGGGTTTAGATGTAGATTCTCTGGTCATTGAGCATATCCAAGTGAACAAAGCACCCAAGATGCGTTGCCGAACTTACAGAGCTCATGGTCGCATTAACCCATACATGAGCTCCCCCTGCCACATTGAGATGATCCTTACTGAAAAGGAACAGATTGTTCCTAAACCAGAAGAAGAGGTAGCACAGAAGAAAAAGACATCCCAGAAGAAACTGAAGAAACAAAAACTTATGGCATGGTAATAGATGAAACATAAAACAAATGCAAATAACAGTTAAAAAAAAAAAGGATGATGCAAAATCTCAGCACAGGGAGCACAGAGGCCAACAGTCAGGGGAGCATCACAAGGGGAGACAGGCTTGTTGAGTGGAAAAGGACCTAGGTGACGCAGAATCTCAGAAACTTCTACAAGGACTGTGAAAATTTTCTAAGAACTATGGAGAACCAATAAAATGCACTAAGGAGGATTATAAGAGATTAAATTATCAGATTTGGAGTCAGATACATAAGTTGAAAGTGGTGAATTAATGCTCAAAGCATCTAGATAGGTGACCATAGTGGCTTATAGAGAAAATGTGGATGCACTGAGGAGAAGTGGACAAGATGGGAGATATTTAGAAGGTCAAGTCTATTGAAATTAGTTATATAACACTAATGATAGTACTCAAGGCGGTGGACATGGATGAAAGACAACATGGAAAGAAAAGAGAAGGCCCAGCATGCAACCCTGCAAAACTCAGACATTTATTGGCCTTGTAAAAGAGGCTGCATTTGCAAACAGAACTGAGCACAGGCAGCCAAAGTGGGGAAAAAACGGGGTGTACAGTGCTAAGAGAAAGCTAATTTAAAGAAAAAAATACTCAATACTAAGAAAATAGAGCCTTTCAAAACATCCATCAACATCCTCCCACCTTCGCAAGAGCTGCGCTGGGACCTGCAATAGGCACCCTCCTACATCCAGAAGAGCTGCGCAGAAACCCATGATCAGCACCCTCCCGGACCTCTGGAAGAGCTATGACCAATCGGACCTTGGTAAGAGCTGCAACGTGGGCCCGCTACCCCGTCCGCTGGGCCTCCCCATGCCCTGACCAGGAACTCCGGAAGTTGCGCAAACCCATGTCCTCCCTCCTGTACCCTCCCTGCATCCAAACCGCCCGTTTGTCTGGCCAAGGACTCTGGTAGCCGCGTGCCTTCCAGAGCCCTCCCTGCCTCTGCACAGAGCCCTTCTCCTGGGCAGAGACTGCTGGAGCCCTGGGCCCACTGTGCCAAAATCACTGGGCGCCAGGCACTTCCAGAATCCTGTGCACCACCCAGTGCCCTGTTGCTGGATCCAGGTGTGTCACACTCTGGAGCTTCTTCCACAACCAGAACTCCCTAGCTGGCGCAGCCCCAAAGGACCTACACAGGGTAACTCCCTACAAAGATCCAACAACAATAAAGTGACCCCGTTGGGGT
>CAUYPK010016732.1:0-70688 GCA_963574355.1 Loris lydekkerianus | reverse complement strand
CTTTGTCTTCAATGTCAGAAATCCTTTCTTCTGCTTGCTCCATTCTGTTACTAAGGGATTCTACTGTGTTTCTCAGATCTTTGAGGGATGCAACTTCTTGTCTCAATGTGTCAAAATCTTTGGTCATTTGGTCTTTGAATTCATTGAATTCTTGAGATAACTTTTGGAATTCTACTTCGATCTTGTTTGCTATCCAGATCCTGAATTCAATTTCTGACATCTCAGCTATTTGTTTGTGCATGGGGTCTTGTGCTATTTCTGCCCCATTGACCCTTGGGGGAGTTGATCTACTCTGATTATTCATATTGCCAGAGTTTTTCTGTAGATGTCATCTCATGATTGTTTTTCACCGTTGCCTCTGGCTGATTTGACACATTTTCATCACACTGGTTAACATAGCCTTCCTGGCATTTTCTTAGTTATTGTGCTAAGATATTTTTCCATCCTACCTGCAACCACAAGAAATTTCTCCATCAGCTCTGTGTGTAAACCATAGTCACCTATTATTTATATTCCCCATAAATCCCTTAAATCTTGTTATTTAGTGTTTTATAAAGGTTCCTTTATATCGGCATGACAGATCAAATCATTGATTATTGGTTATTGACCAATCCCCAGCCTTTTCCCCTCCCCAGAGTTCATGGCTTGGTACTAAAAGGCCGCTCCTCCACCCTGCTTCCTTTCCCAGCAAGCAGCACTCATCTTTTAAGACTCACTTCATTAGCATAAACTCAGATAGGATTAAAAGAGGCTTAATTATAACAAAAGACACTCCTCTCACCCTCAGACTTAGGAAATTCTAAAGGGTTTATTAATTCTGTGTCAGGAACCAAGGATGAAGACCAAATATGTGTTTCTTATTATATTTCAGTATTGTAGATTTTTTTATGTTTCTGATTAGATGTATTTCCACTGAAAGTTAAAATAAGAATATTTTAAAGAATTTTCATGTCATTTGAAGTTTTACAATACTTTTCTTTTTGCACACCATTTCCCCTAGTGGGTATATTTGTTACATTAATAACCCAGCATTTCACATTATCATTAACCTAAAGTCTGTAGTTTAACATAGTTTCTTTCTTTCTGTTATATTGTTCTAAGGTTTTGACAAATGCATAATGTCATGTATCTGCCATTAAAATATCATACAGAGTAGTTTTGTTGCTCTAAAAGTCCCCTGTGCTTCATATATTTATTACCCCTCTTCCCACTACCCCTAAGCCCCCACCAAGCACTGATCTATTTACTGTCTCTGTAGCATTGTGTTACCCAGAACGTCATACAGTGAGATTCACACAGTCAGTAGTCTTTCAGACTGGCTTTGTTCACTTAGCAATATGCATTTGATTTTTCTCCATGTCTCTTTTCCTAATGTCATTGAATAATACTCTATTGTAAGAATGTGTCCCAGCTCATTTATCCATTCATTCTTTGGAGGCTATCTTGGGTGTTTTCAGATTGGGTTATTATGAATAAAGCTACTATAAATACATTTTCTACATCATCTAACATGTCATTTTCATTGTTTTTCTACAGATCTCCATCCCACCACCCTCATCATACCTCTCTAGTAAGAATTCTTTACTTGATAGGCATGCTTCTCCTCATTAATGGGGGACTTTCCTTCTTCCTTTCTAGTTATAGCTTTCATAGCTAGACTCTGTTTCCTGAGATTTACGTTTGTGATGATTAATTTTATGTCTCAACTTGACTGGATCACAAGTTGCACACATAACTGACTAAACATTATTTCTGTGTAGATCTAGGAGGGTGTTCTTAGAAGATATGATGAGCATTTGTTTTAGTAGACTTAGCAATGCAGATTGCCCTTCTTATTGGGGGTTGGTACAGTCAACATCCAATCCACTGAGGGCTGAATAGAATGAAATGGCATAAGAAGGAAGAATTCCCTCAGTATCTATCCAACAACCTGGGACATTAATCTTCTGTCCTTGGACTGGGATTTAATGACACTAACCTTCTTGATCTTAGAATTATACCATCACCTTTCCTGGGGTTCCAGCTTGTAGAAGGTAGGTCAGCAGACTTAGCCTCTATAGTTGGGAGAATCAATTCCTTATAATAAATTTCTTTTATATATATTTACATATCTACCCTATATTTATATCTAGCTACATCCTATTGGTTCTATTCCTCTGAAAAACCCTGACTAATACAGTGATTCTATTTTTCTTTCCTTTCCCTTCTCCTTCCCTCCCCTCCCCTTCCTCTCCTCTCTTCTTACTTTCCCTTTCCTTCCTTTCCTTCCACTTTCTTTTTTTCCTTTTCCTTTTGGATTATATCATTCTTAAGAAAGCTCTTACGGCAAATATATTTTTTAAATAAATGCCTGAAAATACCTTTATTTCACTTTCACATTAAATTCCTAGTTTATCTGTATACTTTTTAGCTACTTTATTTATATCTGACTTATAATATTGCTGTTTAAAATTATACTGTCATTCATGTACCTGATTTTTGTGGTCTCTTATTGTTCCTTTCTGTGAGTCTGTAGGGCGTAACTTAAACTTGTGTTTTGATATATGTAAAAACAGGCCTTATTTGGATTTAACTTTCATTGAGAGTTCGGAATAATCTGATAGCATTTCTGAGGAATTGTTATATTCTTCTTTTGATAATTTCCTTCTCTTTCTTTTTTCTTCTTTCCTCTTTCATGGTCCATATAATTTGAAATTTAGAGTACCTGGGCCGATCCTCAAATTTCATAACTTTTACTTCCTGTTGTTTATACCTTTTTCTTGTTAATGCTTTTTGAATTTTCTAAACCCTTACAATTTGCTTTTTAAATTTTGGCTAGCATACTTTTATTATTATTTATTTTTATTTTTTATTTTTTCTTAGCGGTAATTCTTTTTTTTTTTTTATTAAATCATAACTGTATACATTAATGTGATCATGGGGCAACATACACTAGTTTCATAGACCATTTGACACATTTTCAGCACACTGGTTAACATAGCCTTCCTGGCATTTTCTTAGTTATTGTGCCAAGACATTTACATTCCACATTTACTAAGTTTCACATATACCCTTGTAAGATGCACCACAGGTGTAATCCCACCAATCCCCCTCCCTCTGATCACCTTCTTCCTCCCTCTCCTCCCATTCCCCCTACCCCCTATTCTTAGGTTATAACTGGGTTATAGCTTTCATGTGAAAGCCATAAATTAGTTTCATAGTAGGGCTGAGTACATTGGATACTTTTTCTTCCATTCTTGAGATACTTTACTAAGAAGAATGCGTTCTAGCTCCATCCATGTAAACACGAAACAGGTAAAGTCTCCATCTTTCTTTAAGGCTGCATAATATTCCATGATGTACATATAACACAATTTATTAATCCAATCGTGGATCGATGGGCACTTGGGCTTTTTCCATGATTTAGCAATTATGAATAGCACTGCAATAAACATTCTGGTACAAATATCTTTGTTATCATGTGATATTTGGTCTTTTGGGTATATGCCTAGTAGAGGAGTTATAGTATTGAATGGCAGATCTATTTTTAGATCTATAAGTGTTCTCCATACATCTTTCCAAAAAAAAAGTATTAATTTGCATTCACACCAGCAGTGTAGAAATGTTCCCTTTTCTACACATCCACACCAACATCTCTGGTCTTGGGAGTTTGTGATATAGGCTAATCTTACTGGAGTTAGATGGAAGGTGATGTGCTTCCAAGTATTTGTCAATTTCCTTCAGATTTTCATATTTCTGAGAATAACGTTTCTTGCCATATTCATTAAGGATTTATTGAATTTCTGAGGAGTCTGTTGTTATTATGTCTTTATCATTTCTGATTGATGAGATTAGAGATTTTACTCTTTTTTCCCCCTGATTAAGTTGGCCAAAGGTTTATCTATTGTATTGACCTTTTCAAAAAACCAACTTTTTAATTTATTGATCTGTTGTATAGTTCTTTTGTTTTCAATTTCATTTAATTCTGCTCTAATTTTGGTTATTTATTTTTTTCTACTGGGTTCGGGGTTGGAATGTTCTTCCTTTTCCAGTTGCTTGAGATGTCCCATTAAGTTGTTAACTTCCTCTCTTTCCATTCTCTTGAGGAACGCTTGCAGTGCTATAAATTTTCCTCTTAGGACTGCCTTTGCAGTATCACAAAGGTTCTGATAATTCTTGTCTTCATTGTTATTTTGTTCCAAAAATTTAGCAATTTCCTTCTTAATCTCATCTCTGACCCAGCTATCATTCAGCATAAGGTTATTTAACTTCCATGTTTTTGTATGAGTATGCAGATTCATATTGTTACTCAGCTCAAGTTTTATTCCATGGTGGTCTGAGAAGATGCATGGAATAATTTCTATTCCTTTAAATTTACTGAGTTTAGACTTGTGACCTAAGATGTGATCAATTTTGGAGTAAGTTCCGTGGGCTGATGAGAAGTATGTGCATTTAGTTTTGTTGGGATGAAATGTTCTGTAGATGTCTGCTAAATCCAAATGTTGGATGGTTAAGTTTAAATCTAAAATTTTTTTGCTCAGCTTTTATTGAAGGATTGATTCAACACTGCCAAAGAAGTGTTAAAATCTCCGACTATTATGGAGCTGGAGGAAATCAAGTTGCTCATGTCTGTTAGAGTTTCTCTTATAAATTTAGGTGCATTCTGGTTTGGTGCATAGATATTAATAATTGAAATCTCATCATGTTGAGTCTTACTCTTAACAAATATGAAGCGACCATTCTTATCCTTCCTGACTTTTGTTGGTTTAAAGTCTATTGTATCTGCAAATAAAATTGCAAAACCTGCTTTTTCCTGATTACCATTTGCATGAAATATGGATGACCATCCTTTCACCCTAAGTCTAAATTTGTCTTTTAAGTTAAGTTGTGATTCTTGCATGCAGCAAATATCTGGCCTGAGTTTTTGTATCCAGTCAGCTAACCTATGCCTCTTAGAGGACAGTTTAAGCTATTCACATTAATGGAGAATATTGATTAGTCTGGTACTATTTTGGGTATCAACTTTTTCAAAAGTCCAGTGGAAAATTTTAATCCTTTCATCAGTTTGGAAATTGGAGTTTGATCAAAAGTTTCTGAGTGAGTTTACTTTTGTGGTAGAGGATTGGGTTGGTCATTATGAAGGATAGGTCTGAGAGTATCCTGAAGAGCTGGTTTGGTTATGGCAAATTTCTTCAACATATGAATGTCATTAAAGTATTTAATTTCTCCATCATAAATGAAACTCAGTTTTGCTGGATACAGGATCCAGGGTTGAAAGTTATTTTGCTTTAGGACATTAAAATTCTATGACCACCCTCTTCTGTCTTGAAAAGTTTCAGCAGAGAGATCTTCAGTCATTCTAATATTTTTCCCTTTGTAGGTAATGGCTTTCTTTCATCTGGCTGCTTTGAGAATTTTCTTCTTCATATTATCTTTAGTGAAGTTAATTATGATATGCCTGGGGAATGTCTTATTGGGGTTGAGTCATGCTGGGGTTCTGAAACTGTCTGCTATCTGAATTTCAGAATCTGTAGGCATGTCTGGAAAGTTCTCTTTCGTAATTTCATAATCTCATGTCTAGCGAGGCTACTTTGTCAGTTTCAGGGATTCCAATAAGTCAGATATTAGCCTTCTTTGAATTATTCCAGAGCTCTCTGAGAGAATGGTCCATTTTTGCTCTCCATGTCTCTTCCTCTTTGAGAGTTTGGGAGTGTTCAAAGTCTTTGTCTTCAATGTCAGAAATCCTTTCTTCTGCTTGCTCCATTCTGTTACTGAGGGATTCTACTGTATTTTTCAGATCTTTGGGGGCTTCAAATTATTGCTTCAGTGTGTCTAAGTCTTTGCTGGTTTTGCCTCTAAATTTGTTTAATTTTTGAGACAACTTTTGAATTTCTCCTCGAATTCCTAATTCTGACTTTTCAATTGCTGCTGGAAGTTTTAATTCCAAATTTTCCTCCACTTTATTAATCTTGTTTACAATCAAAATTCTGAATTCGATTTCTGACATCTCAGCCAGTTGTTTATGAATGGGATCTTCAATTGCATCTGCCATATCTTTCCTTTGGGGGGTTGATCTATTCTGGTTATTCATGTTACCAGAGTTTTTCCATTGATTCCACCCCATGATTGTTTTACTCCCTTTGACTTTTCCCCTGGAGTTTTGTCGAGGACCCATACAATGCTGTGGCCTGAGAAACTGGGGCCCTGTTTGGTGTGGTGGGGCTAAGTGGTTCTGTCTTGTGTTCAGCTGGTTCTTGTTTGACCCTAGTGAAACAGTTACTTTGTGTTGAAGTCTCAGCTGTGGAGAAATATCAAGAATTAAGTCACCCCACCCACCATAGGCAACAATTGGAAAAGGAAAGTCAAACCTTCCTACAACCACACACCCAGGGCACCCCCTGTATAATCCTCAGGCGATTGGCTCAGTTCAAAAGGTCCAAATCAATTATCTCAGTCAGCACCTGTCTCGGGTGGGAGAGTTTAAGAGGTCTCTGGGAACTGGATCAGAGGGGTCTGGTGACTACTCTGTTATGGCTTGCTTCCATGCTGCATGTAGTCAGGAGGAGCCACCAAGCCAATAGATCAGCCTGGGAAGGTTGATGCCTCCTTTCCAACCTTGGACCACTGTTACACCCAGTCACTAATAGCCCTACAGTTGGCTGACCCAGTTACCTGTAGTGAACAGACACTCCAGGGGTTTGCACCTGCCTGAATAACAGGGAAATCTGCCAGGCCACTGTGCTCTGCCTCTATCTAGCAGGGGGAGGTGAGGCCTGACAACCTTGGGTGCTTGATGAAGGTTAGGGGGTTTTCACTCAGGTCCAGCCCCACCCCTGATTGATGTTACTGACAAAAGAGAACAGAACTACTAAATTCCCCTGCAGAAGAGAAGCTGTTTTGAATTCCAAAGCCCTGTCTTTGCTCCTGCAGATTTGTATTCAATTACCTGTTAGTTCTATCTAGCTGCCTTCATTTGTCTGTAGACTGACAATCCCCTAAGGGCCAGGTGCATCTTAGGGTCAGTAAAGCTGTCCTCTGGGTCAGCCCTGCCCTGGGAGCTTCCTGGGTCTGTGAGTTTGTACCACCTCAGGCTTCCTTTACTCACGGGTGGTTACTAGCCTCCTCTGGTTGTCCAGGGAGATAGGGCGTGTGGCTTCAGAATATCCAGGATTGAGCCGAATTGCTGGTAAAAGACAGCTGCTGGTCTGTGCCACCAGGAACTGCTTTTCTGGTGTGGTTCTCTCTCAGCCAACTGTCCTCTCCTCATTCCCGTGCCCCAAAGTCAGCGCTGACCAGCTGCAGCATAGGTGCTGTCCACACCCCTCAAGAAATCACCCAAGAGTCTGGACTCCTGGGGGACAGGCCTCCAGACCTCATAGTAGGAGTGGAGGAGAGTGCAGGGAGCTCAGGGTTGCAGGTGGAGAATATATACAGTTTTATACAGTTTTATGCCTGGCTGTATTGCTGCTAAAAGATATGATTCAGGGAACTTCTGCTGCTTTGGTGTGGTTCCCTCTCAGCTGATCGTCCTCTCCTCACTCCTGTGCCGCACAGTCAGTGCTGACTAGCTGCAGTTTAGGCACTGTCCACACCCCTCGAGAAATCACCCAAGAATCTGAACTCCTGGGGGACAGGCCTCTAGACCTCAGACTGAGAGTGGAGGGGAGTGCTGGGAGCTGAGAGTTGCAGGTAGAGAATATATACAGGTTTATACAGTTTTATGCCTGGCAGAAGAATGCCATGGCACCCTAGTAGGGGAGGTGGGTCCAGTTTTTAGAGGGTCTCTTCATGTAGTGTAGTGGGAGGACTTTTGAACTCTGCCTGTTTGTTTGTAGGGCACTCTGAGCCATTCTTATGGGGGAGGGGACTCCTGTCCGCTTGGTGATGGATTTTGTACCTTTCGTTTGTATCCTTGTGGTCACAGCTTGACTCAGCAGGGTTGATGTGCATTCTTCAACCTTCTCTCTTGGTGCAGCTCAAATCTACCAGGTTACTTGCTAAATTTTTGTTCTTTAACTCTTCTTCTGGATGGGAGCCTTTGTGGAAAGCTGGTTTCAGTCAGCCATCTTGTCTCTCTCTAGCATACTTTTAATTACTGAAAGTCTGAATAACCTCAAATTGTTCCATTTTATAGCCCTCAATTCTTGCTTAATGGATTATTTTCTTTGTATCTAGAAGGCAAAATTAAAAACTAGTTTTATCAATCCTTCCCCCCCCCCCCCGTCTAGCAATGTCTTTGTATCACCCAAGTTTCTGTTTTTCTGTTTATTTTTACCTTTTCTTTAGTGTTTGGGATTTTTCTCAGCTATATAGTGACTTTTGGCTATCTATGCATAATGAATAATGCATCAAGTTAATGTTCATTGGAAGCTCTGTGCATGTCAGAATCTCTTATTCCTGAGATTCCCCCAGAGATTATTTGCTGGGAAGGTATTTTTCCCATTGATGTGACCCTCGAATATGTCTGTGTGCTGTGTGTATTTTTGTTTTTGTTGGTGGTTTTAGTGGATTATTGCTTTTAATATCTACAAATAAAAATTATTTAACTTTATGCCAAAAAGATCGAATCATGTTCAGTGATGATTCTGATAGCAGGGTGGAGAAGAAACATATAGAGTTTAATATTTTAAAAGTAAACTTTTTATTATTATATTTTTTCATTTTAGACATAGACCACCTCTTCCTGTCCTTTGTCTGTTAGTTGCCTAAGTCTCAGTAGTGAAAGCCCCATGCACACGTGCACACACACAATGTGCATGAAAAGGCCTACATTCTCTAACTTTTCTTTAAGCCAATTTTTCCTTATTTTCTGTCTTAGCACTCTGCTTTTTGTGGACCTTGCCCCTGAGTCTAAGTCTGTATAAATTCGCTCACTGCTTTTCAGTACCATTTCCAAGCATTTCCATCAAAACTTCCCCTATTCTGTTAATTGACTTAAGTATTCCATTTGTTTTTCATATTCCATTTTTTTTTTTTGTAATCTCTCATCTATAGTTATCTCTTCTTATACCTTTTTTTGTTTTTGTTAGTTTAACTGTTCAAAAATTGCTTTACTTATTTTAGTGACGATGCAGGGGTGAAAGAATAAGCAAGTATAGCCCAACAACAATATTTAACTAAAAATAAATGAATATTTTTAGTACTTTTTCTCTGAAGTCTTTTTGTGGTTTCCATCTTTATTTTTCTCTTGATACATCCACTCCTATTAAATAGAGTTAAATATCATCTTTGTCAATAGTAATAGTATGAACTACTTTAAAATGAATAAGGACTGTTTTGACAATGAATGAATTCAAGTGACTGTTACCATGAGACAGCATTTGGGTAATTATTTAATTAATGGAAATGAAGTATTGCAATATTGAGGAACTTGAATACATGTTGATGAATACGGTGGATAAGAACTGTGGCCCAAAGCCAGCTCAGGGCAATTCACATTTTCAGATAATGAAATGATGAATTTTCATTGCCTCTTTCCTTTTTCCTCCTCTAGGCTATGCATCTTGATTGAAGCAAAGACATCTGTCTTTTCCCAGATAGCAAGAACGTTGGTTGCTGTGGTAACATATTGTCTGAGGAACTTAAAATAAAGGTGGCTCATTTCCAAATCATTTTTTTTTTTTTCATTTTCTTCACAAAAAAGGCACACACTGGCAAGACAGCTCTACTGGAGCCTTTATAACCAACAAACCTGTTGTTTATTGAAGGATTACATCCCAAACTTGCATGTTAAGTAGGTGAGAAAGTGGCTTTCATATATTTTTAAAACATAAAACCCTGTACCACCTAATTTTTAATTCCTTCCTTCCTCTCTAATTTTTTAAGTTGTGATGTTAAGACCAAATTCCGCCACCGAGAGATCACCAGACACACATGTAAAAAACAAAGGGGTGACTTTATTCAAGCATGGTTGGGCCCTACCTCTGGCAGGACTCTGCTCAGAACGGATGACCCCCAGGCAAAATGATGGCAGGTTTTATACTGTTTGGTGTGATGCATTTCGGGTTGCAATAAAATGCAGGGGAAATTTCCTGGGGGAAACCAGGACCAAGCTATGGGGTTGGTCGAGGCAGGGACTGAGGTGACTTAGGAGGTTTAGGATTGGCTGATTCTATTCGGACTGGCTTTACCTGGAGGCTGTGAGAACAAAGGAGTGCATTTTGGATTAGTTTATTCTATCTGGAACTGACTCAGCCCAGAGGCCATGAGACTGGGAGGGCGAGCCCTCCTTGGTTGTGATAAGGGTGCAAGGGCCAACTTTCACCTAGGGGGGGAGAGCAGCTGTGACTCTCTCTGCCCCCTTTGCTTCATTTTGCCAACCAGCCTTTCTCCTGCTCTTGCTCTCCTTCTTCTATCTCCCCTATGTCTCTCATTGCCTTCAATATCTCTGGGTGGGAGTTAGTCAACATTGTAGTGTAAATAACCCACTTGTAGTCAAAATTCTCCTTTTTTTCAGAGCAATTAAAGAGTTACTATAAAGTTTGTTAAAAACTGTTTTTTTGGCTGCGAAAAAAACTGGGGTTGCTATGTTACAACTCTCTTGAGATAAGGTGCCGGCATTCGGCAGAAGCCCCAAGGTCAATTACTTATTTAGAACTAGAGTTAAAAATGGCTCTTTTCTTTTAAAACTGTAGCTTGCAGCCGCTTTTCTCTCTCCCTCCCCTCTGCTCCACCACAGAGTTAGAGTTCGGCACTGTGCCCTTCAGTGATAGTAGGGACCTGGGTGGCTGTAGAGGAATGAGGGGCAAAGTCTGTGAAAGAAATGCTTCAAAGGCCTTGCTTAAGCACAGCCTGGTTGCTATGGCTTGAAAAGATGGTTATTTGTAGCTATCACAAAGTAATTCCAAAATGCACTCAGCCTTAGAAGCAAACTTGTTCTAAACTTTTAAGAGAGGCTTGGATTGAATCTTCCAACATATAAAAATAGTCCTTGACACTTTGGGATGTGTATGTATTTGTGCATTAAATTTTCTGAAATTCCAAGAGAAAGGGAGGGAGATTAATTACTTTCTTTAAATTAAGGACATATATCTCAAATAAATGATATGTCACAACACTTGAATAATTTAAGTATTTATTTTGAAAAACCGACTTTTTTATGAGTCCTGCAGTAAAGTTGCATTCATCAAAAACAAATCACCATGACACCAAAACAAATGTGTGATTCTACTTTCTTTTTTAAAGAATGTATTCACTTTCTTCCAAATATAAAGTCTTATAATCTGTTTATTTTCCATTTGTTTGACAAATTTATATAAAGTAAACACTATTTGGTGGATGAGTCATAAATTTGAACTTTAAAAAAAATGTTAATTAAATTAATTATGTAATTACTCCAAATTATGCTATAGGACTGGGGGGGGTAATTTGCATAAAATTGGTAATTTTAACAACACAATAAATTCAGTATGGAAAAGAAAAAAATAATGTTATTTGGATTAACAGTTGACTATACTATTTGAGACAGTTTAAAGCTACTGAGTGGACTTAAATAATTTTTTGAGAACATCCAGATTTATTAACTGGCATTTTGGAGTAAGAATTAAATGTTAACATTTAACATTTAATTAATGTTAAATGTTAAACATTTAAAAGGAGAAAATATAATTTTATTTTTTCTCCTTTTCACCTTTCTGATAAGGATATAGGCAGTCATAATGCAGTAAAGAGCTTATGCCAATTAGTCAGAGATTTTCAATGTAGAGAAGAACAGAGATATATTTTCCCCTCCTGCATGAGATTCCTGGAACACTGAACTCACTAGTTGGATCTCAAACATTTATAAACATTTTTTCCAAGAAGCCCTTCATTAGAGAAATAGTAAGCAACAAAATAAAATTTTCTCCAGGCAATGTTTAATGGGTATAGGAGGAAGATGCTTGCGTGCATCTTCTAAATCAGTGGTTCCTTCAGATGTTTCTACCATAATGAAGGTAAGCACAAATCCTTCAAGAACAAGGATCTTTGAAGATTGATAGTAAAGAGAACATGTGTAATGATATTCAGAAGGTAGAAATAAATTGACAGAATCTCTCTGCTTGCTTTTTTGTCTTTAATTGCCTTATGTGCCCTTCATCCCTCCTATATTAGCCCACACATCTGCTATCTTGGGTCCCCTCTATGGGACCCTGGCACTCAGCATATTTGGCTTTATATCTTTCAGATTTACCTCACTCTATGAATTTCCTCTTAATTTTGTAATTGTTTTTCTTGATTCTCTATGTTATTGGATCAGGAACCAGGCTGGTGAAGTGAGCATTCTGAAATGTATTAGGGATTTAAAGTCAGCATAACTCAAGTCACTGAGATGTGTAAGAGAGAGTGTATCTATGTTTACTAGGGGTCCAGAAGATGAGAGGCATTTGCAAAGTGCTAAACTCATTCTGTTAGGAAAACTTGGAATGTTGGCTACTGTGCTGGGCATTATGAACTTTATTCAATAGAGGACCAGCTGGCATGTTATTGGTAAACCTGTTGCCAAATTTTTATATCTAAGAAGTAAGATAATGTGAAAGAATCCTGTAATTTGCCTCCAAGTGGATAGAATGAGAGAGAGCATGTTCATTAAAATATATTTCTTGGAGTTAATGTCTACTCTATCCATGGAATTCTCCATATCAACAGATTCAAAATTGCATGTTCATTTGGAGGATCAAGGAAACACAAAATGTGGGATTTACTCATTTATTTTGATATGTAAGTACTAAATAGTTATAAAACATTGGAGCTGTGCTGTAAAGAATTGAAAAGTAAATAGAAAGATCTCTTGGAGGACCTAAACTCTAGCAACATTCACAGTGGCCACTTTACTAGCCAATCAGTTTCCCAGGATGGTGGAAACATTGGCTGGAAGACATACTGCTGCTCTGAAGACTTGAGGAGGCACCAGAGAACTCTTCATTGGGAATGGTCTACATCTGAGCGTGTGAGTTCCAAATAATTGTGCTTTTTGAGATTCTCCTAGATGTTTTTGAAGGCTTATACAGAAAGAAATTCTTGCACACTTGTTTTTAACTATATAGACCCACATGGAATAGATAAAATGAAAGATAACCACCTGGCAAGAAAATCAACAAAATCATACCAATTAATCAATGAATGAGTAAATCATGTCTCAGTACGATTACTTTTACATTAAGTCACATCCTCATTGTTATTTAGCTGTATTTGTATAGTTTTATTAAATGGCATTGCTTTCAAGAGTTATTTTTAAAATGTTATCTGATAGACCTTTTTCTCACTAAAGTGCATTTTTTTTAAGATTGGTGATTGTATTCCCTCCTCCCTTTTTTGCTTTATGTACTTCCAGCACTTAGCATGGTATTTAACATAATTAGAGTGTGATTATTAATAAATGAGGAAATTCCTTGAGAACATGTGAGAAATGTATCAGACAAGGATATTTCATGTTTGATTGCTTTAGTTTTTTTCCTTTACTTCTTTCTTTCTTTCTTTCTTTCTTTCTTTCTTTCTTTCTTTCTTTCTTTCTTTCTTTCTTTCTTTCTTTCTTTCTTCTTTTAAGCAGATTCTCACTTTCTGATCTGGGTGAGAGTGCATGGCCTCAGCCTAGCTCAGAGCAACCTCAATCTACTGGGCTCAAGCCATCTTTCTTCTTCAGCCTCCTGAGTAACTGAGACTACCAGCACACACTGCCCTAACCAGCTAATTTTTCTATTTTTTCTAGAGACAGGGTCTTACTCTCACTTAGGCTGTCTGTAATGCCTGACTTCAAGCAGTCTTCCTGCCTTAGCCTCCCAGAGTGCTAGGATTACAGGTGTGAGCCACTACATCTGGTCTCTTCTTGATTTTATTTAATTTCTTCAATAGTAATAAATATATGTGTATGATTTTCAATGTAGATGTGTCTGCACACACATGTATTTGAGATCATGTAGAAATCAGAAAACATGCCACTCATCGAACGTGGCAAGTCACCTTAACAAACTGAAAATAGAATTGGAATAGAAATATAAAGATAGGGAACAATTAAGAGTCTATCCCAGGCTTCAGAATGTGATAGGTGATGTACAAACTTTTCTATATTTATTTGCTATCTATATTGGTTTAAAAACTAATACATACAAGGAATATAAAAATAAAAATATGGAAAATAACCTTCCTACCTTAGCATATCATTTATTAATTTGCATCAGACAAGGCAGGAAACATATTAGTTTCCTGTATGTCTTTTCATAATTTATGTAAATTCATGCAAAAATAAATAAAATTTATACCCACCTCATCATATCATACTATACTTAGTGTAACTTTTTTCTCTTACTATATCTTGGAGATCTTGCCAAATTAGCATATTTTCTTATATGCAGCATGGAATGTTCCAGTGTATGGATGTATCATAATTTATTTGCAAGTTCAGCATTGATAAATATTTATTTTCAGACTTACATTTGCCTTTATAAAATATTCCATAATGTGTACATTTATATATATATATATATATATACATATTTATTTATATATATATATATTATTTTGCAAGTTTGTATGTAGGTTTGTGGATATACAGAATCCCCTAAAATCAATGATAGAGTTAAAGTTTTGGTGAATATTACTAAATTTACACAGTAATATATGAGGGAGTCAACCAAACTTTAGAAGACAAAGTAGTTTATGATCTGGAAGGCCTGTGAAGAGTGATAGGAAATGCAGCCCTCACAATTTAGATGTGGATAGGACCTCTCGGTACATTCATTCTCTTTTTGGTAACAGTAAGGAAGACTTCTTTTATTCTCTATTGTACATTTCTGTGGACATTGTACTCAGCAAGATTGCATTTGACTAACCCTAACATCGAGCAATTAGGTAAGTATGACACTTTTCTGAGAGCATCTGATATGCTCCTTAAAAGAGAAATTGTGGCCTCAACCTTTGAAGGGAGATAAAATTTTACTATTGATTTTTTCATTTATCTCTTTCCGATCCCAGGTTTCAAAGAAAATAAAGTTATCTACATGCTTTTCTTTCTCTTTTTTTAGAGAACTTAATGGAATCACTCTTAGTCTTGGGCACAGCTTCAGTTTTGACAAAAATGCTTAATTTAGCTAGTTCATTGTTTTAGATACTGATTTGCCTAACCAAAGGGTTAAAACTCACATGTTGAATTGATGAACTTTTCTCTAATTTTTCATTTTGGATATTGTGTTGAAAATATACATATACCCAGTTGTGTACATACACACACACACACATACACATCGAGAGGCATGCAGAAATCATAAAATATGGCATTCATTAAGAAAAATAGCTGGTAACACTAATGAAATGAAAATAGAACAGAATAATAATATCAAGCTAGAGGACAATTAAGCGACTAAACATCATGATTGGATACACAAAATTTTCTCCCTCCCTCCCTTCCTTCCTTCCTTTCTTTTTTTTTTTTTTTTAATTTATTTTATTATTAAATCATAGCTGTGTACATTAATGTGATCATGGGCCACCAGACACTGGTTTTATACACCATTTGTGTATAATATATTTTCATCACACTGGTTAACATAGCTTCCCTGGCATTTTCTTAGTTATTGTGTTAAGACATTTATATTCTACATTTAGTAAGTTTCACACGTACCCTTGTAAGATGCACCATAGGTATAATCCCACCAATCCCCCTCCCTCCACCCATCCTCCCCCCCTTCCTTACTTCCTCTCTCTTTCTTTCTTTTTCTTTCCTTTTTTCTTTCTTCTATCTAATATCCTATAATTAAAAATTCTGAATAATTTCAATCACGTCCATAAATTAACAGTGTTGAGACTATACAGGTGTAAATTAAAGAAAATATAAAGCTAGTTAGGTGAGAGTAGGCAATTAAAACATTTTTGTGAGTGATATTTAGTTTTCTGGTCTGGTTTTGGTATTAGGACATATAGTCTTCATAAAAGAAGTTGAAGAATAACCCTACTGGAACCATTACATAATTGCATACTTGCTGAAATTCACTAGTTAAGCCAAATGGGACTGGAGTTTTTCTTTGTGAGATTGCTTATAATTATGGATTTAAATCTTCAAATAAATACAGAATAATCAGAAATTCTCTTTCTTTTTGCTTCAATTTAATTATGTTGCTTAAGAAATTATTTTTTCTGTTTTCAGAATAATTGTCACAGTTTTTCATAATACCTTTTATTTGTCTTTGCGCTATATAACATTGCTTCTTTTCTAATTGATGTTGGCAATTCATTTTCTCAGTCACCACTATCTGGGTGATGGGCACACTTATAGCCATGACTCAAGCATGATAAAGTGATCCACATAACCAAACATAGCTGTTTGTTGTCCATAATCCTTTGAAATAAAAAAAGATTATTCCCTGAGGCCAGATCTAGTGATGCCACATGTAAAATATTTGAAGTCTGGCCTTCATAAAAAAGTGGGTGCATGCTGGTTTGTTGTGTTTTGGCTTTGTTGCTACTTGTTTTGGTGGTATGTGTGGGAGTATATTTTATTCAAGTTAATTCAGAAAAAAATTGTTTAAAAAATAAATAACACAGTGAAGATGCTGTTGTCACTGCTTTCTCTCATAAGAGCAGAGTTACAGACTAAGACAATTAGAGAATACTAAAATATAAATGCTGTACATTTTAAAAATATGTAAGACAAAGGACATTTTTCAAAAGGATACAATTATCTATTTTTTTTTTTTAAGCCTAGATAATCTACTAGTTTTTATTACAGTAGTGCTAATAATATATACCAAATGCCTTAGTTTTTATCTCTAAACAGAAGAGCCTGCGGCAAGGATTCAAGTAAGGAATGATTTATTTAGAAGTTGCAGTCCAACCAAGATCAGTGAAGCAAAGTGTGGAGGGATGGGAAGGAATGGGGTGTGTGATGCCTTTCTGTGCTGGCATCTGCTTCCCAATCTGCTACAGAAATGTGGAAATTCCCTCAACAGACGTGTGATATATGGGAATTCTCTGAAAGAGTTGCTAATAGTGGTTAACAGAAGGGAACACTGAGAAAGTAATTAACTACTTTACTCTTTCTCAGACCAAGTTTCCTATTGGTCCAAGTTCCCCCCGTGAGGATTGAGTTTCCCTTCACTTTAGAGGTTGCATAGTCTATTCACATGGAGGCTACTCACGGAGCCTGATGACCCTCACGGTATTGCTGTCTTTCCTGGAGTCGGGAAGCAGAGAAGCAGTTTGTTAGTGCTGAGCTGCTAATCCGTGGACAGAAAGGAGACAGTCAAGGGAATCTCAGAAGGCCCATTAAGACTTTTATTCTAGGCTCAGCGCCTGTGGTTCAAGCGGCTAAGGTGCCAGCCACATACACCTGAGCTGGTGGGTTCAAATCCAGCCCGGGCCTGCCTAACAACAATGACTGCTGCAACCAAAAAATAGCTGGGCGTTTTGGCGGGTGCCTGTAGTCACAGCTACTTGGGAGGCAGAGGCAGGAGAATCATTTGAGCGCAGGAGTTGGAAGTTTCTCTGAGCTGTGATGGTACAGCACTCTACCCAGGGCGACAGCTTGAGGCTCTGTCTCAAAAAAAAAAGTTTTATTCTACATGTTTGATTGCAGTAAATACAAACAATTAAGGTTGCAAGGATTTCTGTGTTTACCTAATGATTAGCAAATCTTTCCAAGAGATTCATTTCCAGAACAAATTAAACAAAATGTTGACATCTGAAAAAAACATGTGGAAAAAAGTCAGCCGCCTTTTCTAATTAAAAATAAAAAGCCCAAATAAAGTACAATAAAAAGGAAGTATGTAAACATTATGTTAAAACTACTATAAATTAATAATCATTCACATAGTAAATATTATTAATGTTATGAAGCAAAGGCTATAAAGTGAATTATTTTAAAAGTTATAACTAATCAAATAAAATAAGAAAATAAAGTAATATTATTACAAATAAAGAATATCTTTCAATTTATGCATTATGTATCTAAAAAACCTTTTACAAGATATTTTAAAATTCATAAGAAAAGCTGCTAATTATATTTAAAATTTATAAGAAATTTATATATCATAGTAGAATATTTTCAAACCAGTAACTATCTTTGTGAGCATAATAATAAATTAGCAATGAAAAGGAAAAATAAAATTTAGATTACCACAATAAGAGCTAACAGTTCATACTATGGAGTCAATGCTGTTCAGTATGTCCAGGAGACAGGGATAAAACTAATTAGGTCAAAAAGAGGAACTTGTTTTGTAGCACTCCTGCCAAGATGAAAATGATTGGATTTAAATTTATGATAATGTTTACATTGTTACATCTAAATAACTTCTTCATCAAAATGAATGCACATATTTACTTTCTTGGGTTTTTTTCCATAACTTTAAAGGTAATGTCATTTAAAATAGTTCTGGATCCTGTCGATGTGTGCTTTCTGTTGACCTGTATTAACATACGGGCATGGCAAAGCAATCCTGGGCACAGGGAGCCAGGAGACGAAATAGGGGAATGCCTCACCTGTTTCTGTGAAAAATAAACATCTTCTATAAGACATGTACCATGCCACTGGCCCGACCCTGTCATGCACCTCTTCCCCCGCCTTCTTTCCCTGCCCCTTCTCCACAATGAAAAAAAAAAAAAAAAAATAAATAAATATTAATTAAAAAAAAATAATAAAAAAATAAAATTTCAAAAAAAAAGACATGTTTAGTAAACTTTAAGTTGAATTTTATGCGCCAGAAAAAGCCTAGCATTTTCATAATATTGGTTGTTGATTGAACAGAGTTGGAATAGTGGGGATAAGAGCCATAAAGCCAATCAATTAATAAAATTAGTAAATTAGTACTGTTCAACAGTGCATATTTTTCTTTTAAAATCTGTGTTTAGGCATTGCTAATTTCCACTTCCACCTGTCCCAAATATCTGAATGTTTTTCATATTCTTAAGGAAGGAAATAATAGAACACTAGAATTCTGGACCATTGAGCATAGAAAAAAAGACGATTTTGAAATGAAAGAAATTAAGGGCGCATATAAAAAGGTTCATAGCTAATGATAACTAATAACATAGCTGCTAACATAATTAGTCCCTATAAGTGTTTAATTTTGAGCAGAGTTGCTCTCAGAAAACCCTGGGGAATGATTGGTTTTATCCCACCAGGGAAATTCAGAAAGAGAACACCAGGAACACAGTCATTTGAGTATTTCTCTCCTCCATTCCATTAAAAAAAAAAAAAAAAAAAAAAAGATAAAGTATTCAAGTTAACATTATTGTTACCTAAAACACATAAAGTAGTTTACATTTCAAACAGGAATCCCCCCCCCAAAAAGCAGTGAAATTAATTTTATAAAAATAATTTACTTGTAATAATAACAAAAATTATTATTAATGCTTTACTCTATGTCAGTTACCACACTAAACATTTTTAAAAAATGATTTCATTTTAATTTTCTTAGTGACCCAAGATGTTATCATATCATTTATAGATGAAAATATTGGGACCTACAGAAGTTACTTAAATGTACACAGCTGGGAAGTGTAGAAACAAGATTCAAATCTAGATCTAACTCCAAAGTAAGTTCCAAATTACCATGCAAAATTGTCTTTTCCATCAAAAAATTTGGACTGTAGAGATTTTTACTCAATTTATTTATTTATATAGGTAAAATTTAAATTTTCAGATCAGTTGAAATGTTGTTCATGGGAATTCACTGTATAAGAGATTAATTGCCTGCCAGAAATAGTTCAAAAGCTGACTCATTTATATCAACTTCTAAAACTGAACAGAAATCCATGTTTTAAAAGACTTATTTTGGAAATTTTATCAATATATAGTACAGTTCTGTTATAGTCAATTAATATTAAAACTACATTCAAAATATGAATACATAGAAATATTCTGCCATATTATTATAATAAAATTTCTTCATACTTTTTTTGTATAATAAAAATCAAAATATCTAGCTTATTTTGTTAATGTCATCTAAATTTCATTTTACAAGATAACTTTCGATTGAAAGTGATATTACTGTATTTTGCTCAATGTAAATCAAATTATCAATTTAGAAAATAAGTTACTTGTTTTTCATTATAGTTATATTTGTCATGAAAGGGAAATGATACACAGATAACTTTTTTAAAACTAATTTTTTTGGAGTATGATAGTGAATGCTATCATACTCAAGGGAGCATCCTTCTTCCCACACAATAGAAAACTCAGAGCCAAAGAGAAAAGCGTAACAATAATATAATCCTCAACCTGCAGCAGCTTCAGGCTGATGTGCCATCATTAATGCACTCTGAAATATATGACTTTTAATAAGTAATTCTAACATGCTTTGTATACTATGATTAAATTTAATAAATTGATTCAGATAACTCCAAATTCAGACTTCATGACAAGGCATATGGATTAAGAATAATGGTTATTACTTTGAAAAACTATTATATATAAAAAGAAAAGATATCATGGTTTTGTTGCAAATTTGGCTACTTTGGCATCACAATTCATTTTTGCCAGCTGATATTTATGGTTTTGTGCCACTTTACATAAGGCATTGCACTACACTGACTACAGTTCAAATCTTGATTTTGTGAGGGTTTTTTTAGTGTAAATGACATGAAAAGATGATATAATTATAGATCTAGTATATTTTAAAGCTACTTTTTCAATTGATTCTCTGAATCTGCTACATTTGAAGCCCTTTTAAATGGTTCTGTGCTTTTCTCTTATTTCTTCATTGCACTATCTGAAAAATGATAATAAATGTAAACCATTTTTAATTCCAACCACGAATTAAATAAATGCATAATTAAGAAATGTATTTTTTCCTAAGTTTCAGATACATAGGCTTCTAAATTTTTTAATGTACCTTTTATTTTGGAAATCTTCTTCTGACTGTATTTCCAGACCTGTGTGTTAAGATTTATTGCTTAATATTTTGTTGCCTTTCCTCTCTGCAGCTGCACTCTAAATAAATGTGTTAGTTTATGGGTTTATAAATTCTATGATGAAAAGACCTGAATGTTTTCATATTTTCTTTATGCCAGTAGATCTCAACTAGAGGCAATTTTTTTTTTACCAAGAAAATAGCTGATAATGTCTGGAGATATCTTTAGTTGTCATTAAACCTGAGGAGGGGGGAGATGTCACTGAGAGGATATGAGACCTGGAAGCTGCTAAATCTCCTACACTACAGAGCAATCCCGGCATCAAAAAATAATATGATTCAAATGTTAACAGTTGAGAAACCTGCTCTATGGAATAGCTTTGTGAACAGTATAATTTTTAGCTTTACAATTTAGTGATAAGATGAGGTAAATTTAATCTTTTTCTCATCAGGGGCACAATGAGGACTGATAGGAATCTCAAAAGTCAAGGGCTCTCACGTGAGGGTGGAAAATCAGTAAGTGACGGTAAAAAATGTGTAGTGTGAAAACAACAAGTTGGAATCCAGACATTCAGATGCTCTTTAGAATATAATCTTGGCCCAAAGCTAAGGACACAATTCTAATAGTTGGAACCCTATGTCATGAGAATGAAAAGTGTCCACTTGAAAGGAACATGTGTTGAACACAGTCTTACCATTTTCTCAGGAGATAATGAAGATCAGTGAATAAATAAATGAAATTGAGACTAAAACATACAGAAGAGCAATAAAATAAAAAGTTGGCTTTTGAAAAGGTAAACAAATTTAATAAACTTTTATCTAGACTAAGAAAAAAATATGACTTAAATAAATAAAATCAGAAACGAAAAGGGGAATCTAACAACTGAGACCTCAGAAACACAAAGAATTCATTAGAGACTGTTGTGAATACAATAAATGGAAAAAAGCTAGAAGAAATGCATGAATGTCTGGACACATGCAACCTACCAAGCTGGAACCATGAAGAAACAGAAAACCTTGGCAAACCAATAAGAAGCAATGAGATTGAAGACAATGTAAAGTCTCCCTTCAAAGAAAATCCTAGGATCTAGTGGACTCACTGCTGAAGTCTCCCAAATATTTAAAGAAGAATTAATACGAATCCTAACTCAAACTCTTGAAACAAATTTGAAGAGGAGGGCATACTTCCAAATTCATTCTGTGAGGTTAGCATTACCTAAAACACAGCTGAAAAACAAAACTACAGGCCAATATCACTAATAAACATAGATTCAAAAATCTTCTGCTAAATACTAGCAAACTCTCTCAATAGCACTTTGAAGTAATCATTCATCATGATCAAATGGGATTCATTGCAGACATTCAAGAATGGTTCAACATACACAAAGCAAGAAACGTAATTTATTGCTTTAACAAATCTAGGAACAAAACACTATTATTTTCTCAAGAGATTCCAAGAAAGCATTTGATAAAATTCAACATCTATTTATGATAAACACCTTTATCAAAATTGGTAGAAAAGGAACACATTTCAACATGTAAAGGCCAGGTGTGATAAACTATGGCCAACATTGTACTGAATGAAGAATAATTGAAAGATTTTTCTCTAAAGACTGGAATAAGACAAAGACAGCACTTTCACTGCATTTCTTCAACACAGTACTGTAAATTGTGGCCAGTGCAATTAAGTAAGGGAAAGAAATGAATAACATCCACACTGGAAAAGAAGTCAAATTAGCCTTCTTTGCAGATGACACGATCTTAGACGATCTTAGACTTAGAAAAACTGAAAGACTCCACAAAAAATTTTTATAACTTGTGAATGAATTTAGTGAATTGGTAGAACATAAAATCAACATACAAAAATCAGGAGCAGTTGAACACATTAACAGCAAGCAATCTAAAAAAGAAAGCAAGAAAGCAAACCATTTATAGTCATCACAAAAAATATAAAATACCTAGGCATCCATCTAACCAAAGAAGTGAATGATCTATACAGTGAAAACTGTAAAACCCTGATGATATATATTGAATAGGGCACACAAATATGGAAAGATATTTCATACTCATGAATGAAGAATTCATACTGTAAAAAGTGGCAATCCTACCCATCTTTCCATTTGAGGGCAGAGAAGTTCCTACTGGAACAACTTCCCATTGACATGACTATAAACTCTGGACAAGATATTTAAAAAATTATCCAAAGCTATTAGAGAGTGGATAAAAGCAAGCAAGCAAGTTCATATGTGGAAGAAATGATGGCATGAAGCGAGTTTCCCATTTTTTAAATGTCTTTGACTGATGACAGGCTGGAGTCTGGAGTCTCTGCACTACAGAGTGGTTAGTTAAGCGTTTATTTTGGAAAGTTTTGTGTTGTTTAGTTTTGTTCAAGGATTTTTCTTTTTAAGGAAGGCAGAGTGAGATGCCTGCAGTGGATCCAGGAAGTCCCCTTGCATAAGAATTTGGAAAAGAAAAAGAGATAAATGCTCTGATAAGGAAATTGTTTTGCTTGCTTTGCTTGCACAGGTATGTTAATGGTAGAAATAAAATAAAGCTAATTGCAATGGATACATTGCACTATCTGGGTGTGGGCTATATTTACAAACCAGACTTTAAAAATTCAAACTGGGCTCAGCGCCCATAGCTCAGTGAGTAGGGCGCCGGCCACATACACTGAGACTGGGGGGTTCGACCCTGGCCTGGGCCTGCTAAACAGCAATGACAACTGCAACCAAAAAATAGCCAGGAATTGTGGTGGGCACTTGTAGTCCCAGCTACTTGGAAGACTGAGGCAAGAGAATAGGTTAAGCCCAAGAATTTGAGGCTGCTGTAAGCTGTGATGTCACAGCATTCTACCGAGGGCGACATAGTGAGATTCTGTCTCAAAATAAGTAAATAAATAAATAAAATAAAATAAATTTATTAATTAAAAATAAAAATTCAAACTGTAGTCTTTATACCCTCAAACTAATCTGAAATTTTAAGAAACAAAGTTAATTCTATAAAAAATTACTGTGTTATTTAATTGAATGAACACGTGTAAGTTACTATATGCTGTATTCTGCTCTAAATGGTTTACAAATATTAATTTATCCTAATAAATCAATAAATCATTTTAATAGCCCTATGACATAGGCACTCTCATATGTGCATTTTACATGGAAAGATATGAAGGAATAGAGAGGTTTAGTAACTTCCCTTCATGTCAGCAGAGCCCCTTTGGCCCCATTATGAATAGATGATACAGCCAGATAATTCTACACCCCCCCCCCACAGTATCGTACATAATATAATATATCATGCATTATGAAGCCATGGAAATATTTCAGGGTAAAGAGTATGAATGGATTCTCCTTTACTCAAAGCTTTGATTAGACAAAAAGTCTAATTTTTACTTCTTGGCTTTAGGACTATCCAATTTAGGAGGCACATGACATTATTAAAGAAAAAAAATTCAGCTATACTCATTAAAACAAAGTAGGGAAGACTTTATTCAGGATCCTTCAGTGATAGGTACAGTGATCACTGAAACAGTGTCTTCCAGTTGGGGAGAGACATTGGGACCAACTCCAGATACATTGTGGGCAAGTAGGAATGTGTAGCTAAGAAGCAGTACAGGGGTCAGTGGAGGAAAAGTCAAGGGTAAGGGAGATTCTAGCTAAAGTCAGCTAACAGAATTCTTGCTGAAGACAGGCTGGAGTGATTAGACATCAGCTGGACATGGTGGAAGATGAGGAACTTGATCAGATATTGGGGGTGATCATATATCAAGCATGGGGTGTTCCTACTAAACTGACTTAGTAGGGTTCTTTGCTGAAACTGGATTTTACAAAGAAGTTCAGGGATGGGCCGATAGGAAAAGATTCAGAAACCTGACCAAAATTTGTTCAAGTACACAATCTTTGTCAACATGTAATTAAAATTCTGGACTGTTTTCTATAAGTCCTACCAAAAAGGCACTTTGCATTCCTTTCATATAGTCTAATTTCTTTATGCCCAACTCAGACCAGTGACGGGCCTGGGCAGGAGCCAGGGCTAGGCTTATTTCTGAGGGACACGTGACCTCTGCTCCCCTCTGCAGCCCAGGCAAGTGCTTTGCTAATGTCTGGGCAAGCAGAGCCCTTGCCCTCGCCTTCTGCTTCCAGCTTAGAGCTCGCCAGGCTTTCAGGAGCTCTCCTTTTCTCTGGCCTTGATAATTTCCTGTATTTCTTTATTTTCTAGTCACTTTCTCAGAGAGATTCTCTTCCCCACCTCTTCTTGCCTCTTGCTTTTCCCTTTTTCCTTGTCATCTCTTTCTTCACTGTCCTTCACATGGGGACTCAAAGTTTGCCCCCACCACATGGTCCACTGCCAACTCTGCTGTCCTCAGCAATACACTTTAGGTCTTGGAACTGCTTAGTTGAACTGCCTTACTTTATATTACTGGGTTACCACATGCCATTGTCCTTAATGGTGAGAAAAATAAAGTTTATTTTTGCAAAGGGCTGATGTTTTATAACCTTCTTAGTAATGCAGGATTTATGTCAAAGACTTTAACTCATACAAAATCTATCTTTTTTTTTGGCAGGAAGAAAAGAAATAGAATAACAGAAATGTAAGGTATGCTTCATAATATCACAACATAAAATATAAGATAATTTAGTTAATCAAACAAAACTAGAGAGGAAGAGAGAGAAAATGAAATCACAGATCAATTTTGAATTTAAGTTATAGAATAACCTTAGGGAACATTAACCTGAATTTTAGAAAGCCTATAGTCTAATGAGAAAAAGGTTTGCCACCTTTTAAAATTTTCTGTGTAGTCTCACCTTTTATATGTTTTAAATTAAAATACCTTTAGATAAAAATACATATATGTTCTATTTGTTAATATATAAAGCATTTTTTTCCTTTTAATCAGTTATTGTTATCAACAAGGTTAGGCAAGTCAGGTTTAATTTTCTCTTGGTTATTACACTTAGATTTTCATGCAAAAATAGTAAAATGCTTTACGTTTTTTACTTTACTGAAATTGGTGACTTATACAGAGAGGCCCACACGAATATTTGTTTTAAAATTAGGACCATATTCTCAATTCGCTACACAATAAAGGGATTATATATTTTAAAAGAACTGTATGCAATGAAGAAGAAATTTTAATTAATCACAAATAGAACTGGCCCAATGGAAATAATTTGACCCGACAGTTTGAGGTTTGATCAGCACAACACAGAGATTAAGAAGACTTTTGACCTGAACGGAGTCACAGTTGGTTCAAGCCTGGAACTCTAGAAAGGGAACCAGAATTCTTCAAATCACACAATATCGTTGTTTGCCATAATGCTACCGTACGCTTCGCAACCAGTGAGAAACTTGGATAGTTTCTGTTGAAACCATGCGGTAGAATACACAGCTCTGGTCCACAATGAAGCGGCAGAGATTACGCCACAACACACCATAATCTTTCTCTCCTGTTCTGTGTGTGTAAAACAGGGAGCCGCCTTCTTTGAAGTTCTAATTGACTGTCGGCGTCAATTAGCGGCCTGATTGCTTTCTAGCTTACATTTATGTCTCCACAGTAACCAACCTGGTATTTGGGGAGGAATGGGGGTACTTACTGAAAAGTACTTAAATATGTACAATATAAAAGGATAACGGAGACTTAGGAAAAGCTGGCTAGAAGAGGAGGACCCAGCAATTCATATTTTTCAACAGCAAGTTTATGATGGAAAGCTGAAAGCTTTACAGAAATGGAATCCTTTATTAAAGTAAAATTAACGTATAAATAGAAGGAGTTGTACAAGAGTATGAAAATTTTAAACAAATAAAAGCATTCAAAGACTCCAGTGATGAGTTTAAGAATCTTATCATAAGAAGGGATAAAGGAACAGGAGATACAGCAAAAAGGCCAACTACGGAGTGGGAAGAACTTGAACCAATGTCAGAGAAACCAGACTTTGCTTCTTGCTTACCACCTGCAATTTGCTGGACTTTCAGAGCTGTGTAAATCCACAGAGCTCCATTTTTTCTCATATGTTAAGTGGGGACACTGGTATTACCCTTACAGGTTTGGGGGGATTAAAGAAGCAAAAACAAGTGAAAGACTGTGGATAATTTTTAGTCCATAGTAGGTGCTCAATAAATAAAAGTTATTACCATCATGCTCTCAGGGCTTGGAAAAGAGAAAATAGAAGTATAATAGTATAACTAATGCCTCATAATGAAAACAAACGAAAAAATCCATCACTTTGAAAAAATGATGGACTTATCTATGTCACTTTGAATAGCTAATCTAAATCCAGTACCCTGAAGTCCCTGAAGTTGTGATGTGTATTATAATTGATCTCCCATCTAGGAGCAACTGTCACTAACTGGAGTATATTGATAGAGAGATAGGTAATTTATTGGAACCGCTACTGAAAATTAATTCTCAACTTTAAAAATGTGATGCTATTTTTTCCTATTGGAGCTATAGGTGCTCATTTGAGGTTTGGGCATCATAACTTGGAAAAATTATTCCTCTTTGGGACTGAAAATTATAAATGTCCACAACTTTGATAATTCAGTTAGAAAATTGCTGAAGCCTGATCTTGACTCTGACTTCCTTGGGTATGCCAATGGGGGAAAGTGACAAGGAGGCAGTGTCTTTTCCTAAGCATGGCTGGAAAGCAGCTTTCTTCACTATGTGACTTCCCTGGAGCCCCCTTTCAAACACAGAGCCTAAGCTCCCTAAATTAAACTTCAACATGACTCATTTAAACGATACCAAGAGTTTTCAAAATATAGAAGTTCTTCTAAGAGAATATAGATTTTTTTCAATATAATTTAAACATTACCTCTATGTTTAAGGCTGATTATATTGTTTTCCTTATTGCACATTTTGGTTATTGGGTATAGAATTATGGAGAGAAGCTATTCCTAAATAAAGAGAAAATAAACAACAATACATATTAATAGAAAAAGGAAACTTATCAGTACTTTATGGTTGGAAGATACCTCTTTTCAAGGATTGGGCTTAAACCTTTTTTTTTTTTTTTTTTTTTTTGGTATTCACTGATTTCTTCTAGTCTAGAATTATTTGAACTATATTTCACAAGATTTCTTCTACAAGATCTACCAAATGCAAGAGCAATAAAAATTCATTTAGAACATTTTCATGTATCTAAGCCCAAATCCATTGTGGATTAAACCAAGGAAACAATGGTATTAGTTTAAAATAGTCATGCTTTATTCCCTAGAGCTGAAAATACTCTCATTGTTGGTGAAGACTCTGGCTTTGCCAGAGAAGGAAGATAACTGAATACAATTAGAAGAAAGTAATGGGGGGATAGTTCTTCAGTAACTATCCAGTAGATTTGTTTCTCAGTTGTGCAAATCAGAGAAAGAAAACTTGTGTCTTAGTTGGTATAAGCAAAGTGCATTATCATCATTCATCTTCAGTTGTGAAAACACGATATGCCATCAATAGAGAAAACTATCCTCTGGACCTGTGCTTCTCAAATTAGTTCTGCAATAATAGAAGAGGATATGATTCACTGACGATCAGAGGAAGTCTTCTGATTTCATTGGATATAGTGAGCCAATTATGCCATTGTTGTTTATGTGTTTTTAATTGCATAGGATGGTCTTTCAGGAGTCTGATACATACTGTTTTTCTATAATAAGTTGTAATTAAAATCTAGAGAACAACTTTACACAGTTTCGATTTGATGACTAGAATGTGATTTATTTTATTTATGCAGAATAAAACATAAAGAATGTGAACCTTCAAATTTCATTAACAAAGGATGTGGTTATCTTAACAAAAATTACCATATGCCACGATTATTTTCTGAATTTTATGAAGTGTGTTAGGCAATGATGAAAAGTTTGGTTGACACTCTTGATAAAAATCTAATGCAAATATTTGAATGATTTGATAACATTAATAGTAGAGTGCCCTGTTTAGAGAGTTTTAAAGCCAAGCTGAGGCCAGGTGCCTAACTTGACTCTATTCAATTTCTTACCCTCTGTTTGTGTACTTCTAAATAATGCACACTCATTGGCTAGAAATGTCAATAATTTAGATAATACAGTTTAGTAAAACTGAGTTTTTAAAAGATCTAAATATATCTTAAAATGAATTTATCTGAATTTTAATATTGTGCAAACACATTCATATATAACATCTCAAAATATTTTAGAAGTGAAAGGAAAGACAGAAATAATGATTTAGTACGTGGCACATAGAAGCTGTCAATTATCTGGACAGGATTTCTGAACTCCACTCCTATGAAACTGTAGCAGATGCTTTTGACATCTCCTGTCATATTCCTTGGCCCACTTTTGATACGAACTGCAGATGTGATAGAAAATTCCATGTTGACTGATAGCATCCCACATCAAGTACTCATTACATGTTTCTCTAATTTTCTGCCCCAAATCCATCTTAGCTGTCTGTTCAGCCCGTGTTGCAATGCAGCTCTTATGTCTGGAGGGATGGTTCTTTAGAGTATACTGACAGGCTGTATGAATTTTCAACCTGTATTGTTCTTTCCCCTGAACATATCTCATTCTATTCCTGTTCACTCACTTTTTCTGCCTGGGGTCACCTTCATATAAACTACCTCCTTATTTCAGGCTACATTCATGGATGAACTCAGACTAATAGGAAAGCACTTTGATACCTGTTATACAATGTTTATTATTGAATCAATTATTTATTACACATTTGTCGAACTTCTATTATGTGCCAGATCCTGTAGTAAGTCCTGGAAATACAAAGTGAAAATGGCCATTTCCTGTGACATTAGGTAGAACACAGCCCAATAGGAAGACATGACACTAAGTGAAGTCACATTTTAGGACTATGGTAAACCCCACAAGGTTCACTGGATGCATGTGGGGGGGGGGGAAAGGCTTAGTCTATTAAGTAAGGGGGAACACCTTGGTATCGTGAAGATTTAATATAATTTTCTGGGGTGTGGAACAGGAGAAGAGTAGAAAAAGAAGTCTGAGAAAAAACAGAAAAAAAATAGTCTTACATAATTTTCCTAGGAACTTTAAAGGATTTTCTGATAGTAATGGTACAGAGTAGAAAGGCAATTTGGAGACAGATCATCAAATACTTTATTTCTGGATTTGTTGGATGAATGTAAATAAGTAAATAATGGGCTGTGAGACCTTAAATTATTTTAACTACAGATAGATATTTGTGTTGAATTTATGTGTCAAAGCTATTTAGGTTCTATTTTGTAATGGAATGAAATAAAAAAAAACAGCTATTTTCCAAACACTATTTATTTTACACTCTGGATGGTATTTGCTCTACATATCACCTGGGGATTCTCTGGAGACAGCTATGAATAGAAAGAGAAGACAAATCTTTTCTTTGTCTCTATGACAATGTAAAATGCCTATCTACATTTTTGAGCAAGAATATTCCTAAAGATTTGTGTGTCTTCTGGAGATTTTTTTTTTTTCCATCTTAATTTGACTATGATGCTTTGGATAAAAGTTCCTTGGAGGTGTATGTGTGTGTGTGTGTGTGTGTGTGTGTGTGTGTGTGTGTGTGTTGAAGAGGAGACTGTGAGGTCTGTAGGCCAGGAGAGGTATGAGATAACCTATCACTAGCACAGAGTGGAAGAGGGACCTCAAAAGGGAGGCCACGTTACAGCTCCACTTTTCTGAGACATTTGCATTTTCCTGGATAAAAAAAGGGTTGTCCATCTATGCCAAAGCCATCTCTGTGGATAATGCCTAGAGTATCCAGAAGGATTTGGTAGTTTTAAAGATGAAGAATTGAGAGGAGGAGGAGGAGGGGCGCAGTGGCTCCCACCTGTAATCCTAGCACCTCTGGGAGGCTGAGGCAGGTGGATCGTTTGAGCTTAGGAGTTCAAGACCAGACTGAGCAAGAGAGAAATCCCCTCTAAAAAGTAGCTGGGCATTGTTGGGGGAGCCTGCAGTCCCAGCATCGCTTGAGCCCTAGAGTTTGTGGTTGTTGTGAGCTACGATGCCACTGGCACTCTACCCTGGGTGACAGAGTGAGATTGTCTCAAAAAAGGAAAGAGAGAGGGAGGGAGGGAGGGAGGGAAGAAGAGAGGGAGAGAGAGAGAGACAGAGAGAGAGAAAGAGAGAGAGAGAAAGGAAAAGAAAGAAAGAAAGAAAGAGAAAGAAAGAAAGGAAAGAAAGAAAGGAAAGAAAGAAAGAAAGAAAGAAAGAAAGAAAGAAAGAAAGAAAGAAAGAAAGAAAGAAAGAAAGAAAGAAAGAAAGAAAAGAAAGAAAGAAAAGAAAGAAAGAAAGAAAGAGAAACTGAGAGGAGTAAGATTAGTGCAGAATCTAAGACAGGAAAGCAAGGATGAGGAAGGGTGTGAGCACTGGGAAGGGCATGAGAATGCAGGAGTTGTGTTTTGTGCAGGAACGGCCCACTGTGGAAAGCAAGCAGTGACAGACAATGCTGAGTTGTGAGCCGCCCCTCTGATTGTGGTGACAGGGACAGCTTTCGTTGTCATCCGTACCTTTGCTTTAGTTGTCCATGCCAGCTCCTGATTAGTCAATTGCTAAACCTAACAGAGAGATGTGGAAGATTAGCTGAGAATTCTTAGCGTAGTACCTGGCTTACAGTAGCTGCTCATTGTACATTAACTGTATCTAGATCCAACTTAGTTATTGATAAAAAAATTTTTCAATTTCTATGTGCAGCAAATAGCCTAAAATATGTTTATGCACTTACCAGATGGATCTCGGCATTCTTTGCTGCTCTGTGCCTCTGCAGCCATCATGTGGAATCTCATAGCTGCCCATAAAGTGCTAATAGACTCACTCCCACAGTCTTTTCTACTCAGCACAGGCCTGGGAAGATGCTGTCAATGGTTAAATCATTCTTACAAAACTTCATTCAAATTTATATATTTTCTCTTCTTACAGTCATGGTAAGCACAGATAATTTTCCTTCACTTCTTTATAATGATTGGAAAAGGAGATACTATATATGGTTTAGAATAAATAACATAATCAAAGTGGTGGAATTGTTTATGGGATGAAAATAAATAACTTTTACGTGTTATTCATATGGAATATTCATTAAATTTTGCAAGCAAACCAGGAGACACAGTTGAGTGAAAACACATTTCAGTACTTGCTCACTCCTATACTATGGTGAGAACTTAACTTAATCTCAATTATCTCCCATCTAGGATAAAATTGTGCATCTCTAACTCACAGGGATGATTTAATAACACAGTGTAAGGAAACTGTCTTGAAATAGTTGTTTAATAAATGACACTTTATTCTAACTTACATTTTTATTTAATAATTTAATAAAATTGTACCTATTTTGTTATATGTTTGCAATTTTTCTTCTACTATGGTAAGTACAATGTGAATGTCAAGATACATAAGATTTTTATTATACTGTATTTAGTAAGACCTACTCTTTTATATTGTCAAAATTATTTTCAATTCTTCTATTCTTGACTTATCCAACAGATCACACTACAGCACTGAAATTTAAAAAAAGGTACACTAAAGTCAGAATAAGAAGATAAAGGTGAATATTGTTAGAATAAATACTATATGGTATTTTATAGAATTGAAATTTATACAATTCCAGAAGACATGCTTTTTAAACACAAGATATCAAATATTCACCATTTGTCCCATGTTATATTCTAGACTTGCTAATGGAGATAATCTGGATTTATAATTTGTCAGTTGTTGATTATATTTTTTGTTTTAGAATTTCATAAGTGGAAATCTGATAAATTGAAACAGTAGTTTAATATGTCTTTGGCAATGGATTAATGCTTTATATCAAGACTTGACTGACAAGGTGACAATTAAACACTTACATACATGATACTGCATTAAACACTGCAGAGAATCTTAAAAACAAGCTTAAGACATTTAATAAACAAGCTTAAGACAAGCTTAAGACATTTAATCTTAAAAACAAGCTTAAGACATTTAATAAACCACATTCAAAGTTGAAAGGAAAGACACCAGGTTTGCAGAAATGTGGACAATTGTAGTCATTTGATGTATTTACTATAATTTTTGCTTCCACCAATCTGATTTTCTTCTATGTTCTAGGAATAGGATCTGTCAAAGACTGTACACAAACTCATTCCAAATAGGGAAATTTATTGGTCTTCAGCTTTCCAGAGTAGGAAAGCCACACATTTCAGATAAAAGAGCACTTTTTAAGAGAGCCCATAGAAGTTGGAGACAGTGATGCTATTTTGAAAGGAATAGCAATTATTGTTAAAGAGAATGGCTTTAATTTCCAATGTATGTTGGTTGCACCAACACCTTCCATGAAATGTGCAAACTGTTTACACTAGCGCACAGCAACAGAACACAACAAAAACAAAGTGCTTGAGTCAAGGTCCATGTGTTTAAAACTTCTGTTTTAAGCAGGTTGGACTCATGACAGTCATTTGTGTGGATCAGTCTGTAAATGGCAAATAAAGCATTTAGTATACATCTGAGTTGCTTAATCCCAGTAATTGGACTCTGAACTATAAAATTTCTTAAAGTAGTTTGGCATTCCCTGTACTACTCAGATTCATTAATATGCACATCCAGGTACAATAAATTAATTTTTCTTTTTGCTATTCTTTTATTTTTGAAGTCATCATACTTTTTAAATAGTTTCTAAATACGTATTTAAAAAGAAAATAGATAAGAAAATAGATAAGAAAGTTGAAATAAGAAGACATGACTAACTCTGTTGCCTCATATTGCAAGATCTGGTGGAGATGATGACTGTTCATACCACACTCTATGCCTCCAACTGGCAGAAGATCTAAGGCATCCTGGGACCTGCTTGACAAAGGAAAAGCAAGGTATTTAGACTGTGGCATATAAGTGTGTGAACTTCGTTTGTTTATTCTTAGGCTATCTCTCTTCCTTTTGTATTTTTGGTGTCTCAGATATGCTCAAAATTAGGTCTCTAAATTACATACAAATTCCAGATCTTTCACTGTGAACCCATCGCCATTGCACGGATTCTGGATATTGCTTACAGAACCACCTGGCAGTTATGTTAAGAATCAGGACATGATAGCAGCTGCTCCTATTTCCTTTGCAAGATTATTTTCTACAAAACCTCTTAGTTTCCCTGCCTCACTTGTTTCTATTTTAAAATCTGAGAGGGACAAGATGACTGGCTGCAGATTTCATGCATCAATGCTTTAGTTGCATGGGAGGTTGCAAAAATGTCTGGCATTTTCAATTTTAATTATGGGATGCCTTTCTCTCTCTCTCTTCTTCCTTCCTTCCTTTTTCTTACCTTTACTCCTACTCCTCTATCACTTTCTTTACCAACTTATAAGGAAAAGGAGGCAACTTAGGCAAGATCAACTTAGCAGATTTAATATGGCACTATGAGAACCATTCCCATCGCTATAGTGTATTCTCAAATAAATTCTTGCTTTTATTTTATCATAAATTTTTGGAATTGGGTAAAAAGAGGATGACAAAGGGGATAAATTAGAATTAATGAAAACTCTAACAAGAATAATAATCAACTTGGTTTGTTCCTAGAACATCCAGAAATTGTCTGTCCTGGCTGAAGACTTCCAAAGATGATTAGGTAAGTTTGAGTTGCAGGGTATGAATTAACCAGCAGGTAAAGGAAAAGCTTAACCAAATAAATATAAACCCTAATACCTAGCCTTTGTATAACCATCCAATTCTAGGAGTCAGGTTTAACATGAGGTAGATTGAAAACTATAGGTAGGAAATATTATAACATGGTAAGTGAACCAAAAACTATTGATGAGTTTGTTTTTTTGTTTGTTTGTTTGTTTGTTTTTCAGTGTTTGGCCGGGGCCGGGTTTGAACCCACCACCTTCAGTATATGGGGGCAGCGCCTTACTCCTTTGAGCTACAGGCACCACCCTGTTGGTGAGACTTTTAAAAGGTGGAAAAAACAAAACTGAGCAAGGCACAAAATCATTTTTACTTGTAGTCAAAGATTTGATATTTCACTCAAATGATAATCCATGTGGAAGACAAAAAAAATAACATCAATAAAAAGATGTATTTTCCCTTTAAAGGAGAAACAGGGCTAATTTAAAAAGCATCTTTAATTTTAAAAATACTACCAGAACATCCATTTAAAGAAGTTAGAAGAATCACAAATTAAGAACAGTCTAGTTTTCCTGATATAAGAATATAATTTGCAAAGAAGAATATTTAAATTAAAATTATGACAATTATACAGGACCTAAAATGTTCCAATTCGGGGAAATGGAAGATTTTAGTGAGAAGAGCAAAATTCATTTTGATTCACAGGACTCAGACAACAAATACAGGTAATGCTTAAAGTTGGGCATGGCGAATTTCCACCTCAAGTATCTGTTGTAGAAGTTTCACCAACTGAGAAGATGGAAGATGGATTCAAATAGTAAAGTATAAAAACAAAAATAGTATTATGAAGATTCCCAGTATGAAATATTTTTGCTTATCACACTAAAATTGCTGGCCTGAGCAATGGAATTTGCTGTTACTCTGAAGTTCACCTTAGCCGCTCGAGTGTTACTTTTAATGATTCAAACTTAAACCCCTTACATAACTCGTTTATCCTATCATGCTGGTTACCTTCTGTCATGAGCCAAAGAAAGTAACCAAAGATGAATGAAGCACCAGAGGAAATTGAAAGAAGGGACCAAAAAGCTCAAAGAAGAGCTGACGTCATCCCCCTTTCGTCCAACTGTCATAACGCCAAGTTCAGGATAAGGGTGAAAAGAAGGGCAGAATAACACAAAAACTTGGTTTTAATTTACTATGTCAGAAATACAAATAGCTTATTAATAAGGTAATAGTGGGGCAGAGGTGAGAGCGAGCCATGGCGGTTAGGTGTTAGAAAGAAGAAATAAGAAAATACAGTATTTCCTAAGAATTCATTATACAGGGGTACAGTTTTAATTAAGCAGGGTTATTAGAAATTTTTACTGGATTTACATTTTTATTAAATGTGGCTTGGGCAATCTGTATGAATATTTCGCATGCATTGGCATAGACCTTTTTTGGTAGAATTTCAAAATTACTGTATGTGAATTTTCATTAGGTAAAGGCTTTTAAAATTCTCAAATATATTTGAAAACACAGGTAATATTTAATGGAATTCTTTATTTTTAAAATAACTCTTTGATGAAAGGTAATTCTATATTCCAGAAAAATTAGTGAAATTAAAACAAGGTGAAAATATCTAAAAGTGACATTTAGATTAGTGCCGTGGAATCTAATGACTTTTGAGATAATGTTGAACAAATTTCTGATATTATTTTCTAAAGCTCCATCTTGCCTTATTCCATTTTCATTTCTTAATCTTTTTTTCAATTTTATAAATACTATACATTTTGCCTGCATAAAGTCCAGACTTCGCTCTACCACCTCTGTCTTCCAGAAACTTCTTTCATTCTTATTTACTTTACACATCCCCAGCGTCAGTGTCATTCTTTTATCAAATGCATCTTTTTTCAGTGGTTTCTGCAGGCCAGGCAGTATCCCAGAAACTGGAGAAGTCATGACGCAGAGGGGTAAATTATAATGGAATAAAAGCTTTCTTATTAAGACTGTGTCTGTGGAGTAAATTCCAGTCTCAAAAGCACAGCATTTAAGGCCCCCCATAGTCCTGCCAAAATTCATAAGATATGTTTGGCATGATATGTTTAATCATAGGATTTTGTGCACACATCTTCCCTATCTCCCGGACTAGCTAGATTTGTAGAAGGCATGTTTCTAGTTAATTCAACATTGTTTTCCCTGAGTAACAAAATACCTGACCCGCAGTTGTTTACCTAGTCGGTACTCCATGCATTTGCTGAATAAACAATTGCATTGGAAAGTCTGAGCCAGAAAAGCACATCCATCTCCCCATTCTTATTTCCCTCTTCACTTCCACGGAAGAATACCTGTCCTAAAGAAGTGTCTTCTCTTTTGAGGATGAACTTAGTGATTAAGTCCTTGATTAAAGGTATTCCTTTGGGGTGGGGGCAGATGAAAGGCACTGTTTTGTGAAATGGAAAGGTATTTCTGACCTCCTAAATTAGAAACTAGAATAAATTTTGCAAGGAAGGAAAAATGTATATATTGGTAGGTGTAGTTGAAATGATGTAGTTAATACTATACTTCAAGGTATATAGGTGAGAAAGTCATCAAGGACTATAGGGAAATGTTTCCCAAATTTCAAAAAAATAATTTGAGGTTTTTAATTCAACATATTTATGACTTGGATTGCTCAAATGCACCTGAGATAAATATAAGGGAAATTATTTTATTTTGGTGAATTCTTTGTTTACAAATAAAACTCACCAAAGGTCTCCTATAAACACAAAAATTGTCTAAAAAATTAATAAGTATTTTCTGATTTAACAAACAATTTCTGCCAAGTTTTCCAATATATTAACTGCAGTGTCCTTATTTCACTTTCAATTTCCTGAGGTTCTCATATCTAACTTGAATATAATATTATAAAATTCTATGACTTAGCTCATATTTAGAAATAGCTCTGTGCCTACCAAAATAGACTAAAAAGGTAATTACACCCTTTAAACTGTTTAACAAGTTTAATCAGGCTTTTGTTTAAAATTGCGGCAAAAGTCAGAATTAGTCCTCTTTTGGTACAAGGCTCAGACCTCTTACCCATTTGCTATTTTTAACATCCAGTTTTTAACATCCAGATTTGTTTTTTGTGAGAATATCAGATATACCTGGAAACATTGTTGTGAATAATCTCCAGATATTATGCCACTAGTTATCAGTATAAATGTGCTTGCAGGAGAGTTTAATTGGTGCTGTTAATTTAACTCAGGATCTTGTTTATTTTCTTAATTACTGTCAGACATTGAATGGGTGGTTAATAAATCAGAAACCTCCTGTTTTCCTGAACCTTTTCCTTACCCACCGGCAATTTTGTTAGGGAGAAAAATCTGCTTTTCATTTGTTTTTCCTACCTTGAAAGCACTTGCATACACTCTGGCAATATTATTTCGGAAGATAGTACTTGAAACACATTTTCCCTTCGTGTCTTTCTGTATGTCAATACCACTTTGTCCTTTTTGTCATAAAATGTGACAATTGTTACTACTGCAAGTATTTTATTTAGTAGTATTATTCCCCTGACAACAAAGGTGCTTTTAAGTTTAATAAAGAACCATTGTGAGATACTGACTATTAGCTATGCACCATAACAACAAAGATTTGTAAAATATGGGTCCTGTCAGGGGCAGGGGATCAAATATGTGAAGCGATTGGTGGTAACACAGCAGGATGGATACTGGGGCAGAGACAGCCAGAGGATGACATGTACCACGAAGGAGACGGCGGTTGAGTGACTATCCAGAATATTCAGTCTTGTAAGATTTAATGGTAAGACCTTTGTTCCATATTTTACCATATGAAAAACTGAGAAATTATATAAGAAGGAATAGCTATGAATCTTTTTTCAGACATACTACTTATTTCTCTTTATTTCATTGTTTTCTAATTTCGAGGAAGTACCTTTAAGGAAAGAAAGAAAAATGTCCTCTTCTCTTTTCCTTTCTCCCTTTCCCATGAGTTCTGTTTTTCAAATACTTAACAATAATATACAAACAATGTTTTATTTTAGATATTTGACTTAGTATCTGTCACTTTTGTCTTTTCTCATTCATAAAGAAGCCACTTGCTCTGTGTCATCCAAGTTGTACCACTGCATTCAGGGCTTCCTCAGACTTCAGAAAAGCTTGATTCTTATTAGAATAAGTTTAGTAAGTTATTAAGCAACTTATTTTCACAATTTCTGATCCCTTCTAATTTTCTGTGATCTAACATATTATCTATTTCTTTGTTGTAAGTGATTTTTTTCCTTTTGGCTTTTCCCTATCCTCATGACCAGTTTTTCAACCAGTTTCCCGTCTTTCTAGGATCGTGTCAATATGACCCTCCTTATCCTTGATCTCTTACCACTTCTGTGGCAGTTCCAAAGGAAGTGGTCCATGTAGAAATCTCCCAGATCGATTTTCCTTCCTGATCATTCTAATTTTATGCCCTTGGGTAGGTCACTGTATCTTTATTATATTTCAAGTTTTAGTTTGTAAAAGTTGTAGCTAAAACTCATCAACACCAGAGTCCGTTCTAGGCCTATGTCAATCATAGGAGGCAGATATTAGCAAGATAGCAGAAAAGGACTCTCCAGCACACATCGCTCATGGAGACGTCAATTGAACAACTATCTGAAGAAAATACCTCACAACGGTGAAGGAAACCATCTGAGAGATTACGGAACCTGGACAGAGAGTAGAAACAGGAAAAGACACCAAGAGGATAGGGAGATAGTTTTCATTACCCATGTCACTCTTCTCCTAAACCCATGTCATGGAGAGATGATCCTTTCTATTGAGGAAAAGAGAGGCAAATGAGCACTGGACTTTGCTTCCTTCCTCAATACTAGACCACACCAATAAATCCCAGCAGAGCCCATCAGAGCCCCAGATTCCAGGCCAGCATCTGTGTGATGCATCTCCAGGCTTGCACTGGCACCAGGCTGCATCTGCTGTCCTCTAGTGCCTGCTTAGCAACTCAATGAGAACTTGAACGCTTTTCTGAGATTTAGAACAAGGCAAGGATGCCCATTCTCCTCACTTCTACTTAATATAGTTCTAGAAATCCTAGGCAGAGTTGTAAAAGGCATGAGAAAAACATTAAATATATCCACATTGGAAAGACAGAAGCTAAATAATCTGTTTGCAGATGACACGACCTTATATATAGAAAAGCCAACAGACTACACAGAAAAATTGTTAGACATTGAACGAGTGGTTCAATAAAACCACCGGTTCATTCACTCTAATGAATGAATTCAATACACTTATAGACTATAGAACTAACACATAAAAATCAGTGACATTTGTATAATACCTATACACTAACAATTATCCAAGAAAAGAGAAATCAAGAGAACAACCACAATGCCAATAGCTACATAAAGTAAAATAAAGGAAGACTTTGCACATCATGGGTGGCAATAAAAGTGAGTACAATCATTATGGAAAACAGTATGATGCTTACTCAGAAAATTAAAAAAAGAACTACACTATGACTCAGCAATCCCACTTCTGGGTATATATTCCAAGGAATTGAAATCAATATGTCAAAGAGATATCTGCCCTACAATGTTTGTTGCAACATTATTCACAAGAGCCAAGATATGACATCAACTTAAGTGTCCATCAACAGACTTATGAATAAAGAACATGTCACATATATACACAATGGAATACATTTCAACCTTAAAAAAGAGATTTTGTCTTTGCTCCAACATGAATTAACCTGCAGGACATTATGTTCAGTGAAATAAACCTGCAATGGAAAGACAAACAACAAATCATCCTACTTACATATGAAATCTAAAAAAGTTGAGCTCATAGAAGCAGAATACAATAGAATGGTGATTATCAGGGCTGCCAATGGAAGTTCAGGTTGGGGAAAATTTGATTAAAAGATACAATATTTCAATTAGTAGTGATAATTTTAGAGATCTATTCTATAGGTTAACTATAGTAACAATATGTTATATTCTTGAAAATTGCTAAGAGAGTAGATTTTAAGGATTTTAAGTGTTCTTACCATACAACATGATGAATATGTGATCTGATGTATGTTAAGTAGCCTGATTTACTCATTTTACAATGTACACATATTTCAAAACATCATTTTGTATGGAACAAATAGTTTGTAATTTATTGATTTAAATAATAAATTCAAGATTATTTTTATCCTGTTACCTTTATTTTCCTATTTTCCATGGAATCATTTTATGAAACTAATGTAATTGATACATACTTCCATAGGAAATGGTGTCATTTTCAGTAATCTCAGCTAAATATTTTATTATCTAATCAAGGGCTCATTAATATACTGATAACTTATAATCAGCACTTTTAAATTTTATGTTATTTGATTATTAGTAAATATTAATTCATTCCTTCATATGTAATGTTTCTAGTGGAAGAAAATAAGTTATTTTATTTAAATTTTCATGCATTTTCCTCCTCTTCTTATTTCTAAGCTCTTGGTAGACTCCTACCCTTATTTCAGAAAATAATTTTTTATAGGCCTCCTGTTTTTATTCATTGTGCTAATTAGATTTTCAGGGCCCTGTATTTTGGAGTTATGATTTAATAAAAAATATACAATCTTTCTCTTAAAAACACACATATTATACAAGTCTTACAGAGGCATATTCAGGTTGTGCTTTTATTTTTGCAATGGTAACAATCTTTAATAAAAAATAAATCACTTCCTTTCCCCTGCACATGTCAGTGCTTCCCACTTGTGTCATTTTCTTCACACCCTTTCACTGGAGAAACAGATGTTATGTGCCAACTGGAAGAAATAGTGCTAGCAAGCATGTGCAGACCACCTGCTACCTGGATTTTCCTCCTTTGTGATTCACTTAGCCTTGCTTTGTGTTCCGTTCTATAGTAATTTTCAACAGCCAGAACCAATTGACTTCATGCAGAGGAATTGCAGAGAGAATGGGCTGGATTATGGCGTAGGACAGCAAGCCATGCTGATCTTTCTCGACTGAACATTTTCTCTGAAGAATGTTAGAAACATTTTATTTAAACAAAGTTACTTGAGATTGAATACATATTTATGGATGCCATTGTAAGATTTTCCAAAGCAGTGAAATATCTCTGAAAATGCCTCGTGAAACTTGTTTCTAATTTATATATGCCCAATCCTACAGAGTAGAGTCTAGGGAGACAGCTGATTTACACAGCATGGCTATTTGTGGTAAGTGCACACAGTTGGAGCCTCCTACAGAGCTTCTCCTCAGGGATAAGAAGTTGAAGTGTGATTTTTCTCTTTCCTGCACTCTTCCCTTTTTTAAAATATCTCTGTTTCTTTTAAGACATCTTCTCAGTTTCCAATGCTTAAATCCTTAGTCATATTTCAATTTTTTCTCCTAAGTTCTTCATATCCAAATTCTTTGTAAGTACTTTTGCATCTTTTCTTACCGTATTATAAGTTTGTTTCTGTATATGCCTGTATTTCCCAATAGTGGTCCTTTCTCCAGTTTTATGTCTGTTCACATATATACTACACACTGATGTTACAGTATCTTCTCAAGGTTCAGCTCTGAGATGTACATTGCTTGAGATTTATGATAGCAGGGATAAGAGACGTTAGGGGTTTGAATTTTGGCTCTAGTATGCGTGACTTCAGCTGTTACCTAAGTTCTCTGTGTCTCAGCTTTCCCAAATACAAAATGAGAATAATACTAGTGTCTCTAATAGAATTTGGTAAAGTTAAATGGGTTTATGCATTTGGATTTTTTAGAATAGTGCCTAACACACACTAAGCACTAGGTAAGTCTTATCTAGCATTAATCAAACTATAAATAAGTTCTTATTGGCTGCAAGACATCTTAATGGGATAGCTAAAGTTCTTTGAGATTTGTTCAGATGTTGTATTCCAACACACATAATTCAGTGTCTGGGTGAGAAGAGACACTGACTAAAAATTGTTGACTTTTCAAATACCAAGTGGCCATTTGGACAGTTGAAAGATATAATGGCAATAAATAAATTCTTTGTAGTGTAGATAATAAAAATCTTTCTTGCTAGGTTATGGAATCTACTCATTATATTTATTGCTTGAATGTTTTTTACTACTATTTTATTAGGAAGAAAGCACTTACCATGCTTTTTTTTTTTTGAAGACAGAGTCTCACTCTATCACCCTCAGTAGAGCGCCGTGATGTGACAGCTCACAGCAATCTCTAGCTCTTGGGCTTAAGTGGTTCTCAACCTTCCTAATGCCGCATCCCTTTAATACAGTTCGTGTGGGTCATGACCCATAGGTTGAGAACTATTGGCTTAAACAATTCTCTTGCCTCAGCCTCCTGAGTAACTAGGACTACAGGCACCCACCACAATGCCTGCCTATTTTTGTTGCAGTTGCCACTGCTGTTTTAGCTGGCCAAGGTCAGGTTCGAACCCATCACCCTCGGTATATGGGCCCCGCGCCTTACCCACCAAGCCACAGGCGCCGCCTGCACTTACCATACTTTTACTGAAACATATTTCAAATGTTTACATTACAGTGTATTTCAGATATTTGCTTATTTTTCTCTCCTATTACTCTGTGAAACTTCTTAAGATCCTGGCCATAGACTATGATCACAGCCATATAATGAAAGATCCTGTGCATATAATAGAAAAAAGTCTGGTTGAAAAATCCTAACACCAAGAGTAGGCTTAATTAAATAAGCAATTCAATGATTTTGAAAATGTTCACCAAATTTTCTTTCTTTTTTGAAACTAGAAGAAAATTTAAAGCCTAATACCTAATGGAGAGTATGTATGCTGATAATGCCGCTTTCAAACATTTGAGGAACTAATTGTTTATATCTTACTGGTTGATTGACTTTTACTTACCTCTTTTATAAAGCATCTTGTTGTTTACTTACTTTTAAGATGCAATGAAATCGATGGAAAAGAATTGAAGAGTACTGAGTAGGGGCTGGCTTTCTTTTTTTTTTTTTTTAATTTATTCCCCTTTCAGTGGGGGATTAAAGCACGTTTGGGAGCAGGGATAGTATAATGACTATAATTTAAGCTACTGCATTGGTCCTCATGAAGTGTCTGTACATTTAACACTCCATATGGTAATTATAACTTCCCTAGAATGAGTCAGGGTTGTTTATGCTTTCATAAATCAGGCAGCTGCAGCAGAGCAGACAGATTCCATATTAGCACTTCCTCCTAAGACCGTGAATATGCTGAAATGATTTTTTGGAAATTTCTCCTGAATTCAAGTTGTTTGTTAAAAGTGATAGCTTTATGGGACTGCCACATGGAAAATGTCCTCCACGCTCAGATTTTCCATTTGTGATATAGATCTAGATATAGTACCAATTTTACAGGCATTAAAGCTGATATAATAACCCCCAGCTAAATTGATAAAAGGAGACCTTAATTTACAGGTGAGGCATAGTTATATGAAATGACAGCTAGAGAAGTTATGAGGAAGACTTGAAAAATTGCACATTAACTGCTTGATAATTTATTTCCTACACTCAGTCTTCTGACTTTACCATGCTGGGCCACGTCCTCCTGTAACAAATGCTAGCTGTCCCATTGCTTTCTTTAGCTTAACACTTTGAAAGTACGTGGACTGTTTTGAAATTATATGAAAATACATGCAACTTTATTTAAACAATCTTTCATTAAAAAGAATACTTGAAGTGAATACTTCTAATACTTGAGACAAAGAATATATAATTATGCATATATCTGTGTAATAACTGCATAAAATTTAATCATGTCACCTGTGGTGAATTATTTTATATCTCAGGCCTTAGTGAGATTAGCCATAAAATAAGAGTTTCAAAGTCAATTGTAACTTTTAGATAAGGAAATTTGGAAAGAGAGGAAATAGCATATATCTATTAGCATATATATAATAGCATATATCTATTAGCATATTATATATATATTATATATATATATTAGTATATATCTATAGCATATATTAAAGGGGACAATATCCCCTTTAAGACCAAAAGACCAAAGACTTTAAGACCAAAAGAAAGTATGGCTAAAAAATTCTAGAACCAAGTGTATACTTAAATAAATAAACCATTAAATTATTTTTAAAAAATTAACCAAGATTTTGTGCTTCTTTTTTTCTTTTTAGTTAGAAGAAAATAGAAAACATCAGTAGTAAGATTTTCTTTCACTTTATATGTGAAAAACTGAAAAGCAAAGAGGTTAACATGAGTTTTCTGAGGTCATCTATTGACAAATGGCCAAGCTAGACCTTAAAAGCTGCTCTCCCGACATCAAGGTGATTGCTCTTTCCATTACTTCATTTCAAGACTTGAGGTCTACAGTCCAGCACACTTTAGGTAGAACAAATGACTGCTCTGAGAAATGAGTGACATAGTGGTCAGAAAGAGAGTAAGAATCAGGGCAACTTCTACAAAGTATGAAAATGAATAATGTATGTAATACTTTCCTTCCTTGAAAAATATTATACTGTTTCTAAGACATGTTAATTAGCTTTTCACTTGATCCATTCTTACATGCTTTATCTTCAAAATAGATCACATTTATCCACATATGGTTGCCAAGTGTGATGCATTTTGACTGAATCAGGCATAGCGTTTGTCATATTTAGGATGTATAGCTCTTATATTGATTGTCACAATGTTGAAGTTCAAATGTGGGACCTGTTTATACTGAGCATTAATGAAAAGTCTAAGTGGAATGATTACTTAAGTATTGATATTCTAAAATGACCGTATAATAAGAAAGTAAGTGACATAAATGCCTTCAGGTGTGAAAAGGTTTTTTTTTTAATTCTTAAAATTTTAATTCCTCAGTACAAAATGATAACAAAAGTTATTTCATGGTGTTACCCAAAGAGCATATTATTTTTATCTGTCAACTAGAATTTTGGAGAAGGCAGTTTAATATTGGTGGCAGAATAACATTTCATTCATCAGTGTTAAAACATTAACCAAAACAAGTTAATTAATCCAAAACAAGTTAAATAAAGAATATCTAAATATACAACATGCTAACTGGTCTTAAGTACTCAACCTGAATTATTTTGTGTCTGATAACCTCTGAGTTATACTTTCTTCAAAGTTTAATAATACTAATAATATAATGAACATTGAATAGAATATAATATACATACAACCTTTCAGATACAAGTTACTTTCACTTTTCTCTGATACTTGTAAAGATGTTTTCACTTCTACTGCATCAAATAACATTCAAGATGTCCTTTATATTAAATAATATTCAAGACTTCTGTTATCATTCTGCTGTAAAGATATGTTGGCATTTTAACTAATTTGCCTATTTTATCCTTCTTAAAAAGCAATTGATAAAATAATGAATTTTTAAAATTTAGACTGGTTTTCTCATTTTTAACATAAAAGAAAAAAATTCCATGATTACATACTATATGTCTCATATACCACTGCTTTTTTATAACTTTCTTAATGTATTTTACATTTATCATTAAACTTTCATGGGAAAATTGATATTAATCATATGCACCTTATACAGAATGGCCTCTCATAGTGCTGATGGAGAAAACACAGATCACTTGTTTTCAAATAAACACTAAGGCATAGCATAAACTGATTTGAGAACTGAATTACATCAATATTTGCTTTTAAAAAATTTCAAATACTGTCAAACACAAAGTATCCACAGAATATAATAACTGTCCAAACATCAATGTTATTGCCCTTTTCAAAAATATAGTAAAATAAATTACCTAATTCTCTAGACTTTTATTGTTTTCTATAATAAATACTCAGCATTAGTGTAAAATTTGGAAATGTGATTTAGATTTTGCTTGCCTGAATTCCTTAATACACTTAAGTTTTATTTTTATTTTTTGTTTGTTTGTTTTTAGAAAGAGTCTCACTCTGCTGTCAAGCTCTAAAGTCAACTTCAGACTCCTGGGTTCAAGCAATTCTCCCGCCTCAGCCTGAGTAGCTGAGACTACAGGTGACCATCACAACATCTAGCTATGTTTCTCTGTTTTCAGTAGAGATGGGATCTCACTCTTGCTCAGCCTGATCTCCGACTCCCAAGTTCAAGGGATCCTCCTGCACTGGCCTCTCAGAGTGCTAGGATAACAGGCAAGAGCCATCACACCTTGCCCTTTTGGGCAAGTGAGTGGAGGCAATGCTCACAAGTTTTTTAAAGAGCAGCTAACTACCTTCATACCATGAGTCAGGATCTCTGTTTTTTGTTTCTTTTTTTTCTTTCTTTCTTTCTTTCTTTCTTTCTTTCTTTCTTTCTTTCTTTCTTTCTTTCTTTTTTTTTTTTTTTTATTAAATCTTAGATGTGTACATTAATGTGATCATGGGGCACCATACGCTGGTTTCATAGACCGTTCGACACATTTTCATCACACTGGTTAACATAGCCTTCCAGGCACCCTCTCTGATATTGTGCTAAGACATTTACATTCCACATTTACTAAGTTTCACATATACCCTTGCAAGATGCACCGCAGGTGTAATCCCACCAATCACCCTCCCTCCACCTACCTCCTCCCTCCCTCCCCTTCCTTTCTCCCCTCCTACTATTCTTAGGTTGTAACTGGGTTATAGCCTTCATGTGAAAGCCATAAATTAGTTTCATAGTAGGGCCGAGTACATTGGATACTTTTTCTTCCATTCTTGACATACCTTACTAAGAAGAATATGTTCCAGCTCCATCCATGTAAACATGAAAGAGGTAAAATCTCCATCTTTCTTTAAGGCTGCATAATATTCCATGGTGTACATATACCACAATTTATTAATCCATTCGTGGATCAATGGACACTTGGGCTTTTTCCATGAATTAGCAATTTTGAATTGGGCTGCAATAAACATTCTGGTACAAAGATCTTTGTTATAATGTGATTTTTGGTCTTCTGGGTATATACCTAGTAGAGAAAGTGGTTCAGAATAGGCATCATAGTCCCATCTCCCTGACATCAAACAGGAAGTTGCTAGTTCCAGATGCAGCTATGTCCTGCTCCACACTAGCAGGGCCAGACTGCTGCTCAGCCACAATCTTGATACTTGGCTTACTGTCCCAGAATAGTTGCCATAGCTCCAGCCACAACATCCTCACACCATCACATATCCCAATTATGTTTTCTGCCTGGCCACAGCAGTGAATGTTTGTGACTCCTGGTGCACAGCAGAAGTATAAGATGAATGAACCAATGAAGGAACCCCAGATGGGCAGCAGCAACTAAGAATTCAAAAAACATGGAGATTTTCAGACTCCCCACCCTAGGCCTACTAAATCAACAACTCTGCGGTCTGCACCCAGAAATCTGTATTTTCACAAACCTTCACAACTTGATTGCTTGTTGAAGTTTAAAAACCACCACTTTAAGAAAATATGGTTTAGGTAAAGAACAACCCGATTTCAGCAAAGGTAGATTTGAAAGGTAGGTTGCTAAAAGGACACAGGTTGGGTATCAAATGTCAGGGCTCTCGTCCCTCTCTTGGCCACTAGCTAATTGCATGACTTCAGGAAGTCTTCCCAGACTTTATTTATTTCAGTGGTGATGGAAGTAGAGTATAGTTTTAGAAGAGACTTTGTTAGACCAACGGTTCTCAACTAAGGACAACTCCTCACCCAGGGTTCATATGGCAGTGTCTGGATGCCTATGTGGTTGCCACCAAAATAGGATGGGATGCTACCAGCATCTCGAAGGTAGAGGACAGGCAGGGGGCTGAGCAAACTATAGTGCATAGAACAGACCCACAGAACAAATAATTGAGTCTTTAAGTCTCCGTAGAGTCAAGGTTGGAGAACCCTGCATTAGACGACCTTAAGGGCCCATCACAGGTCCAGGAATGCCACAGCACAGATGTGAACATCATGTTATGTGAAGGAAGCCAGATGCAAAACCCACACCATGTATGATTTCTTAGATGTGAAATTTCTAGAATAGGAAAATCCTTAGAGACAGAAGGTAGAAGAGTGGTTGTCAGGGGCTGGGGTAGAAAGGAATGGAAGTGACCTCTAATAGATATGGGGTTACTTTGTAGGGTGGCGAAAATTACATAGTGGTGACGGTCGCACAACTCTGTGAATATACTAGAAATCACTTAATCCTCTAGTTGTAAGGGTGATTTTTATGGTATGTGAATTACATCTCAGGGAGGCCGTTGTCAGGGGACAGAAGGGTATGGATTGAGGAGCCTGAATAGAAGACTCCTTAGTGGAAACCATACTTATAACCCTCAGGGAAAGCTGCAATTTTTTCCAGGGCTAATACCTTAACTTTTTTTCAAAAGAGAACACATTTTCCAAGAATCATCATGACTTTTCCTTCTATTAAGTCTGAATTTGTCATTTTAGCTCAGTGAATATGGCTGTAATTTTTACCTTTTGAAAAAGCTTGATTGTTGTCAAAACTATTCAGAGAAGACTTGGGGGGAAAAAGACTTATTTTCGACAGCTTTCTTCTTCTACACATCGTCCATCCACAAATATCTCTTAATATCTTTTGATGGCAGCAGGGTACCAGCCCTAACACTCAATGGTGTTGCCTGTATTCTGGGTAAAGGACAGCCTTTTGCACTTCCAAGAATTCCCATAACTTAGAAACACTGAACTTGGAGCTTGAGCTGGCTCTCAATTTGGTCAATTTGACATTTGGATTCATGATTAGATTATCATAATAGTAAAGACTTGTATATAATATCTACTATTGTGCAGAGTGGATTGAAGCAAAACCCTCACTTTGACATGATATGTGTTAGGGAGTAGGCTTTAATGTGGCAAGAAAAGACAAAAGGCCTGAGATCTTTCATCCTTCCGTGGAGACATGAGCTGAGATCAGCGGCTGCTAGAGGCTTGCAGAAGGGTCCTGATTCCTGCAGCTGCTGGTGCACCTGGCAGGTGTGAAAGCATCCTTGTCAGCTGGTGGACACCTGCCTTGGTACCTATGATCTGGGTTGAGATGCCAGCTCTTTGCAGGAGCTGCATGCAGAGCCAGCAGCCACTAGTATGGGTAGTGGATACTTGCTGTCCTTCCTGCTAGGGAGAGCAGATACCCCACTCCATGTGAGGCCCAGAGACAGCGGTCCTAGCAAGTCTGCTGTCCAGGAAACACAGAGAATCCCCGAGGTTCACTTGCTACTATGGGCACGGGAGTGGCTGCTAAGGTGCCAAGGAAGCCCAGAATTAGCACTTGTGTCTTTGGAGTCGACAGCTAAAACAAAAACAAAATAAAACAAAACCAAAAAAATGGGTCCTTTGCATACTCCTGAAATGGCCCGGACAGTTTGCGTAACAGTTGTATCCTGAGCTCTGTATTGAAAGTGGCACAATCTGCTTAAACACACATTTGGTTTTGTTGCGTTTCTATGTTTTAGTAATCACATAGCGTTGGCTAACTTACGGTGTTTAAATATTAAATTGGTTGCCAACATTTAAGTACTTAGATATTTCAAGTTAGAATCTAAATTTGGCCTTGCCTGGAAATACTGAAAAGCCTGCAGCACCCCGCCCATGCAGGCTCCTCAGACATCAGGCAGAGCTGAAGTATGTCTGGCCCTCTGGACAGAGAGGTGTTCTCCATTTCATCCCTGACTTGGAGTCAAATGAGAGCAACCAGATCCCAGCAGCTGAACCCAATTTCACAAAGTCCACATCACTTATTTTTACCCTGAGCCCACTGGGCACTTTAGCTTGATTAATGATTCGTCCAGCAACCAGGTGACTTACATAACTTCGCTGAGAATCTGGCTTTCGTCACCCACAACACAGCCATCCTAATAGCCACCTCTTCAAATGGCAGCTATGAGAATTAAAATTAAGTCAAGACACATAAAATACGATAACTTGGCCTAGCACATATAGTAAAGACTACACGAGTAGCCACGGTTAGTCACATCAGCCATGCTGGGGGTTAGGATTAGCAGACATTGCTACTGAGATTTAATTTTTTTCTGTACTTACCCAAAGAAAGACAATCTAAAACAGTCGTTCTCAACCTTCCTAATGCCGCAGCCCTTTAGTACAGTTCCTGTGAGTCGTGACCCACAAGTTGAGAACCGCTGATCTAGAAAAAAGTCTGACTACAAGGCATCAAGGTTCTCTGAGATGGCAAAGTTTAACTTCCCACAATGCTTCATTTTTAACATGGCAGAACATCTCTTCTGTAGGAACAAGAAAAGAAGAAAAGGAAGAAAGGTCTGACTCTGCTCTGCCTGTGGCCAAATTTTTACTTTTAACCTAAGTCAATTTTCAATTTAGGGGTAGGGTAGAACACCTCTGCTGTATGGAAAATGGTGTTGAGGAAACTGGGTAGGGATGGGTCCACAGTGTTGTGTAATTAATGTTTAGCTACTCTCATTTTATCACACATCCATCTATTATTTGAACAACCATGGATCCATTTCTTTGTCTATTTCAAAGTTAGTTGCAGACATCAGCATGCTTTGCCTATGAGCACTTCGGTTTCTCTAACATTAAGTAACATTCAGTGCTTGTTTTCAGCTCATTTTTGAGTAAAATTTACATTCCATAATATACACAAACCTTAATAAAAGGAAAACAAATTTTTAAATGCACAAATCCGAGCAATGTTCTGTGACGAATTCTGAGACAGGCACACACCTGTGCTCTAAGGAAATAACCAGGCATAGAGCCCAACCACTGCTCCACAAAGTTCCATCTCGCTTCCTGGTCCATCCTGCCCTTTCCAGAGATAACTGCTATCCTGACATGTTCCCATTAGATTCATTTGCCTGTCTTAGAATTTCATAGAAATTATTTAGTATGTGTGGAAGACTTCTTTCATTCAGCACACTGTTTTTGATGTTAATTTACATTATTATATGAATCGATAGTTCCTCCCTTTTCATGGCTGAGTAGTTTGCCATTGTATAAATGTATCAATAGTTGTCTGTTTTCCTAAGAGCATTCCAGTTTTCAACTCACTTTAAGCTGGAGTTAAGGTTCATGTAGAGGTCTTTATGCAGACACGTGTTGTCCTTACTCTCTAGAAAAATACCTTTGTGTTAAATGTCTGGGTCCTACACTAGGTACACATATATGCTTAACTTTACAACAAACTGCCAGACCTCACGCCATTGAAGTCTGAGCATTCCAGTTGCTCCAAATTCTTGCCCAACATTTGATTATCTTAGACATTTTCACTGCAGCTCCTCTGGTGGGACAAGCCTGTCTTAATCCCACCAGGCCTGTGTAGAGCTACAGACACTAGCAATGCTAATACTCGACTCAGAAGAAACATCTTCACATTCAGCCCTTACTGTGAGATGCCTAGGAAACATACTCCTGAGCTGTACAAAGCTGGGAGCTGGACTAATCTCCCACCAGCTTCCAGACCCCAAGAATGAATTGTGTTTTTTTCTAAATAATTTGCTTACATAAATTGAGCTAGCCCAAGTTATCCTCCAACCTTAGCCTCCTAAAGTGCTAGGATTTTAGGCATGAGTCAACTTACAGGCCCTGAATTTGACTTTATTTTTTTTTATTAGATCATAACTATGTACATTATTGCATTGATTTTATAAACAATTTGGAATGTTTGCATCAAACTGGGAGTTTGAGGTTGCTATGAGTTAAGCTGAGGCTATAGCACTCTAGCCTGGGCAACAAAGGGAGACTACAACTATGTCTTAAAAAATAAAATAAAAAAAGAAAGTCAAGTTCAAACCTCAGGGTCACAGGAGGCTGAGAAGAAGGCATAATTGGCGGGGTATGGAGGATGGTGACAAAATTCTGGCTTGGAACATCATATTGATGTTACTGACTTACTGAGTGAGAACAAATAAAGCTCCAGAGCAGAGAAAGTAGGTTAGGTTAGAAAATGCAAATAGCAAATACCCTGGGTGGCACCTGTATCTCAAGGAGTAAGGTGCCAGCCCCATTTATCAGAGGTGGTGGGTTTGAACCCAGCCCTGGCCAAAAACTGCAAAAAAAAAAAAAAAACAAAACAAAAAACAAGAAAGAAAGAAGGAAAGAAAGAAAGAAAACACGAATACCCCCGTGCTGAGCAAGAAAATGTTGGCTGGAAATGCTGGGTCTGTGAACCCAAGGTAATTCTGCCCCAGTCCTTAATGATAGATATGAAAATAATTTCAGATTTTTTGTCTTACAGCCCATTGTTCTGCTTCCTAAATGCTGTCTAATTTGATTCAAATTGTTAACTGATGTTATAAATTTCCAATGTCTCATCCTTACTCGATAACAGCTTGGAAAGAAAATTTTTGGAAATCAAATCACAGTGTGTTTTTCCCTTATTATTTTATAATAATGGAAATGTTGACATCTAAATGTAAACACTTGGTCAAAAATCTTTCCAGTCTACCAGCCTTAATTTAAATAAATTTCTGTAAAAATTATTTCTGTAAAAAATAAATAAATTGAGCTGCCCACTGAGAAATTTGCTAAGTAGTGAGAATGTATTGAGATCCATGTCCCAGCCCAGGAAGTGGTAGGAAGCCACTCAGTGCCATGTAGATGCTGAGCGTTTAAACAAAGAAAAAGCAATAATTTGTGCCAGCTTCCATGCACTTGGGGCTCCAAACTACTTCTTTTCCCTGAAGAGCAGATTGCAATTCCAGGTGATGGGGACTAAGGGGTGAAGAAGGTACATCTGGGGCAGAATGAGGTGTCCAATCATCCCTGTATCACAGAGGTAATGGGAATTAGTGAAATAAAGAGGCATTTTCAGAGGGTGTGCAAGGATGATGAAGTACCCAGAAATTAACAACAGTGAGAAGCCATTAACACTGTAGGCCTGATAGGGCACAAAGAGCTGGTGCTGGCCTGGAGAAAGTGGGGGCCAGGAAGGAGGCCTCCAAAATAGTTATACCCATAGGGAAGTAAAGGCACCTGCCACTGACCCACAGCAACCCAGCAGTGAGAAAAAGAGGAAATGAATATGCTAGTCTTTCTCTCCTCCCAGGACAATTCCCTCACAATGGTTCCATGGCCAAATCCAAGCATGGATCTATTGGGAAGAGAAGATGTAGTGATGTAACCCCTCGAGGTCCACCTCCGTGTGGAGGAAAGAGACAGGGAAGGGCAAAGAAGGTTAGAAAGATGGCAAAAATAAAACACAGTCCTAAAGCTCATTTACCTCATAATAGCCGTTGTTTGAATGTAGGAAGGAGAAGTGTTTAAAAACACTGTTTAAAAAACAATCAGTGCGACTGCTTTTGCATTGTTATTTCATGAAATGCTTCACCAATTTGAGACCCAAATACAATTATATCTTGTATTGTTGGACACTAATTTCTTAAAAACATACCTTCCTTATTATCAGGATATCTAGCATCTTCTATGCAAGGCCCACTGCTCTATGAGTTCTCATCCAAGAGCTCCAGAGGCTTGCAAGATGCAGGTGAGACCAGAAAGTCAGCCACAGAAGAGGGCAACCTTGGTTCCCTGCTGCTGTTTCACCTTGCAGCCACATGGTGTCACTGTTGAGAACTGGTTCTGAGCAGTCCAGTGGCACTTGGATGATGTGGAGGTGTGATGCTGTGCGCCCAGCCCAAGACTGCAGGATGACTTATCAGGGGTGTTAATGCTAACAATTCCTGTCTGACTGCCATACAATATACTGTAGTCTGGAGGGCTTAAACAATAGAAATTTATTTTCTCACTGTTCTGGAGACAGGCAGTCCAAGATCGAAATAAGAGGAGGGGTAGTTTCCAGCAAGCCCCCTCTTCCCAGCTCACACATGGTCTCTTCTCACTGTGTCCTCATGTGCTTTCCTCTGTGCATGGAGAAAGTGAGCTTCTGATATCTCTTTCCTTTCTTATGAGGACATTGGTTCTATCAGATTAAGGCCCCATCCTTATGACCTTATTCAACTTTAATTACCTCCTTAAAGACCCTGTCTCTGAATCAGTCACATTGGGGTTAGAGCTTCAACATATGGAATCTGAGTGAGACAATTAAGTCTATAACATGAGCCCCTCATTCTACAAAGTGTGACACTTTGCAGAAAGTGGAGCCACATGCTTGTCAACAAAACTGTTGGGTTTTCTCTAAGTTTGAGTCTCCAATGCAGACTTGCCCTGCCCTCCTGGTGGATCCCACCTTTGGGTCAGTCAGTACCTTCATATAATTTGAAAAATCTACCTCCTGGCTGGGCACAGTGGCTCATGCCCATAATCCCAGCACTCTCGGAGGCCAAAGGAGAGTGGATTGCTTGAGCTCAGGAGTTCAAGACCAATCTGAGCAATAGCAAGACCCCATCTCTAAAATGAACAATCAAACAAACAAAAAGAGATAGCCAGGCATTGTGGTAAATGCCCTATAGTCCAAGCTACTTGGGAGGCTAGGGCAAGAGGATCACTTGAGCACAAGAGTCTGAAGTTGCTATTAGCTATGATGCCATGGCACTCTACCCAGGGAAAAGAGTGAGACTATCTCAAAAAAAAAAGCAGAAAAATCTACCAATCCCACAGCAACAAAGGGGTGCTGGGAGGATGCTGCTGTGTCAGAAGATGCAGCAGCGTTCGGGATTTGCCTCTCTCAGGACATAGATGCTTACTTACACTGCACTTTCATAAATAAGTGATTCTGGCATGACAAAGGAGGCCAACCTCGAGGGGCCCTGTGGCTGCTGTACCTGTACATGGGAGAGGCTGGTATGTTTGGGTAATTATTTCAGTGAGTCTCCAGAGTAACCTAGCAGAGGGAACCAGAGAGGGTAAAAGCCATTATCAGAGAAGATAGGTTTAGGAAACCATTTTGATTGATTTTGGAAGTTTCTTTGGAGTACAAAAAGTAGGCCAGTACCCTACTCCATGCCTCCCATGTGTCCCATCACTGCCACCTGCAACCTTAACTGTGGGCTGAGTTCCCCATGGACCCTTCAAAGCCAGGGTAAAGCATGCAAACAAGCCACCTCTATACTCCTTACTGGGAAGAAAGGGCTCTGAATGCTGCCCTCTCAGAGGAATGTCTGCGTGACCAGAGTATGGGGAAATCAGCAGTACAGGTGGACAGAAACCATTGATTAGTAGTTTAGATCAGGGAGGCTAAGACGTCTGCCTGAAGAGATGGGACTTGCTCTCCCCCACCCCTTCCTTGCACGTATGATCAGGCCGTGGCCGCCTCAGATGTTCTATTATCCTATATCCCTGTTTATGTCACCATTACCCTTTCCCCAACCTTCCTAGGGGGCTGTAATCTTCCCTCTCTCGTTTTTTAACCTTGACTGCTGTGAATTCTTGTACATTTGCTCTGTGTCTGCACCCAATAAAAACTCTTGTGAACCAGAACTGGCAGCTACATTGTTTGAAGCTATCACCTGGCACATAAAACGGCCTATGCCCTTTCAGGCTTCCAGGCTTTATAAGTTTGATGTAAAGTCTCTTGATTTTTCCAGCACCATCTCCCTTGCTGATCACCATTCCAGATTGGGGTGCACGGGAACCCCGACACCTAACAATAAGGCATGATTTAGAAGAAGAGGATGAAAGTGAAGCAATCCTGTAACATGCCACATGAGAAAAGTGACAATAATTGAAGGTTGGGGACTGACATTTTAGAAGAGAAGAAAAATATCTACACATAATGGACCCCAATCAGGGGTGGGCACTTCCCCATGGCAGGAAACAGGGCTTCATTCTTCTGACAGCAAAATCCAGCATACAAGTGTTGGAGTCCAAACCTATTCTGCCCACAAACTCCTAAGTTCCTCCCAAACCATCAGTAAAGGTATCTTGTATGTGCCCTGTTTGAAAGGGGTTCTGGAGGATGGGTAAAGGAACTTGGCACTGTTAATGCAGAGGTGACTTGGGCACAAGAGCAGCATGTTATGACCAAGAAGTGATAAGGAAGGCTGTGATACTCTTGATAGTTGCAGATTTCTTGCAGCTGGGAAGGGTCTGACGATAGGAGGGAGCTTCAGTGCAGCCTTAAGCCAGTTCAACTGAATGTTAATGTCAAGGTAGACTCCTGGAGCCTCCCAACATGGAAACATCTGGTTTACATCAAGTTTGGTATTTGCTGAGCTGCTTCCGGGGTCAGTGATTCCATCTTTTTCAAACCTGCTGTCTTTCTCCAGACAGCCCATGCTGCTCTCTGCTTACAGCTTTGATCATGCTGGATGCTGAGGTGACAGGCAGCATTCCTGCACTTGAGAAGGGGACCTCTTAGACCAAATGAGATTCTGTACATAAAATGCTTTGCTTATATTCCTGCTTCTATTTTTCACATTTTCCCCATAATTTGCAGAAGGCTTTACATGTCCATGGTAAGGCATCTCAACAAGCAACAATAAAATAATTAACACTTACATTGCACTTACTATAACCAGTTACTGTTCATATTTGAACTCATATAATCATTATAACAACGATGTATATTAAATGCTGTGATTATTCCTACTATAGAGATGAAAAAGCTGAGGTGCAGTGAGGTTCAATAACTTGGCCATGGTGACAAATGGTAAGAGGAGAGGGCAGAGTTAGAACACAGGCAGTCTTGACAGGCTCGTACATCAACACCCTCGAAACGGGAAATAGTGCAAAGACAGTAACTCTCCCTACTCCAGAATGCAGGTGCCCAGCTCATCTGCCTGGAGACAGCCATGCTAATTGTGTCAATCTCCCAGGGATATTCTAGGCGTTTGTGTATCTATTCCCCTCCTTTCTGGTGCACAGAACGGATTCTACTGTCCCTAGGGTCTTGCTTCTTTCTCTGGCCACTTTAACCCTTTACCTTAGAGCCAGACATAGAATTGCCTCATGCTTTTATAACTGCTCTATGGTATTCTGTTGCATGGATATTTCACAATTTATTGAATCAATTTGTTATTGATGTTCATTAGGCTGTTTTCTGTCTAATCCAACTATGAAGTTCCTAGCTCCAGTGCCTAAGGAGAGAACAGGACGTTGTGTAGCTGTGTCCTAACACGGAAAGGTGGCATTAAAAAACAGCTCATATTCCAGAATGACCTAGGTGCCAAGTGACTGGAACAGGTGATGTGTGTTAACTAGGGTTCACTGGGTTAGAATCATCCTAAATTATAAGAGAAATGCAAAGAGAAACTTATGATCTGGGGGACTTAGGCAGTAACAACCACCAAAAGCTAGGGGATATGACTTTGAGCATATCAAAGACGAAAAGTTCTTCTAGGAATATGCTGAAGGCCTTTTGTTATCTCATAAACAAAAATCTTGAAATAGCTGGCTGGGGCTGTTGAAAATAAACATCCATCATAAAATGTGTAATTGTCCAACAGCAGGAGGTAAATATGGGGAAAATTTGGCAATTCTCCATGACATCTAACAAGTTCTGGGCAGTAGTTCTTGGTTAGAAGCTGAAAGGAAAGGGTAGGATTATGATCTAACTTCTTACTCATTAACAGTTACATAAAAGATCCCAAATGCCTGGAACTATATTATAGATTTTGAAAAATAAGATTAACTATGTTTATCCAAGAAGCCACCTTATATTTTTAATAATCGTGACTATTTTTAAGTTATGTTGGTGTTACAAATACCAGATGGTCTGTGCTTTTATTTTCAGCTCACATTCAGTTATCAGGCTAAAATTAATAACAGCTAATGTAATTTTTATGTAATTTGTGTGTTTCATTTCCATTTGTGAAGTTGGCGATGTCCATTGTCTCCATTAGCATCATTTCCAATTCATAAAAATAGATCAATGGCTTAACGCAGGTTAACCAAAGTATAAAATGTGGTGATTGGGATGGTAAAGTCAGCAGTATAGCCCAAATGATGGTATTAACATAAATATCACAAGGAAAGCAGATATACTGAGGAAAGGGAATCTACAAATAAGATGATCAAACATTAAAAAGAAAAGGGCGTAATTGTTCATTTACTAGTTTCATATTAGTGCTGAGTACATCGGATACTTGCTTTTCCATTCGGTAAATATAAAAGATGTAAATTCTCCATTTTTCTTTATAGCTGAGTAGTAGACCATAGTATACATGTATATTATAGGTTGTTTATCCATTTGTGGGTTGATGAGCCATTGGGTTGTTTCCAAATTCTAGTGATTGTGAATTGAGCTACAATAAACATTCTAGTTCAAATGTCCTTATGATAAAAAGTTATTTTTCTTCTGGGTAGATACCACACTCACACAAGAAAAAAACAATTATATTTAAGTAGGGAGGAAGCCAGGCACGGTGGCTCATGCCTGTACTCCTAACACTCTGGGAGGCCGAGGCAGGTGGATCGCTTGAGCTCACAGGTTTGAGACCAGCCTGAGCCAGAGTGAGACCTCATCTCTAAAAATAGCCAGGCATTGTGGCATGCACTTGTAGTCCCAGCAATTCAGGAGTCTAAGGCAAGAGAATCACTTGAGCCCAAGAGTTTGAGGTTGCTGTGATCTATGACACCGTGGCACTCTACTAAGGGTGATAAAGTGAGACTCTGTCTCAAAAAAAAAAAAAAAAAAAATCAAGTAGGGAGGAGCTGAAGAAGGAAGGTAGAAGAGGGGAGGAGGAAGAGGGATTGGTGTGCTCTCACCTACTGAGCACAAAGTAGGGGTGTACAGCACTCCTTCTGGGTGAAGGGCTCACCTTGGACTTTGACTAACAAATGCAAACAATGTAACCTAATTGTGTGTACCCTTATATTAATCTGAAATTCAAGAAAAGAGAAAGTTGTACTATGGTTTGAATGTGGTCCCCAAAGTTGTTGAGTTAGAAACTTGATACCCTATGCAACACTGGTAAGATGTGAGACCTTCAAGACTGGTTAGGTTATGAAGGCTCTGCCCTTGTGAATTTATGCCACTGTCTCAGGAGGCAGGTAGTCATCACAGGAGTGTGTTTGCCCCCCCGTTCTTTCATCCTCTCTTACTGTCTCAAGCTCTCTGGTCCTCCCACCTCGCTATATAGGGTGATGCAGCCCAAAGGCCCCCACTAGCTAGGAGCGCCTTGGACTCCCCAGCCTCTAGAACTGTGAGAGACAAGTTCCTTTTCTTTGTGAACTGCCCAGTCTATGATATTCTGTTATAGCCACACAGAAGGGCCCAAGCCAGGGTGAACAGGAAGAGAGATCATGACTCCGCTGAAAACTGGATTTTATGAAACTGATAAAAAGTCACGAAAACGTTTGCAACATTTCCCAAGAAAACCTATTGCAATAAGAACAAAAGTAATGCTTTTTATACCAAACTAATATGGTAGTGAAAGGTAAAGGAAACAAAGCTACATCATCACCCTCAAAGATGCATGTAGCATAAAATGAGAACAAGTCACACTCACTCTAAGAAGCGGCCAGGTGCAGGGAGAACGCCAGAGATGCTCGGAGAGAAAGTGCAGCCTGGTGCCGGCGGGTTCCTTCATCACGGGGCATTCTGTGGGAGAAAGCAATTACTTGCATCTGTGTATTCTTGCAAATGTTTTGTTTTGCCATTGTAAGGAATCATTGCGGTGTGTGCTTTACACAAAACAGTTCCCTGTACCATGCTCTACGTGCATGAGATGCTAGATGATTCCACGTTCTGTTCACTATTGTGTAGTCAATAATGTACCATTTGTCTTGTTCTGTGATGTCTGAAAAGTGTAAAGATGATCAAAACTGTACTGAGAAGGTGTGTTTTCAGTGGGGAGGCACGGAGGAGTGGGCAGCAGTGACGGAACTTCTGGAAATCAGTTAGCCACACCGAGTGCTCAGCAACACGTGGTGAGCCCCCACAAACTCTCACGGCCATCTCTAAGGAATCAGGAGGTTCTAACTAGGAAAATAAATAAAGATAGAATAAGAAAAGGAGCCAAATGGATGAGAAAACTGGCTTAAGGCAGCAGCATGTGTTACTGAACCAGACGGAAATTTGAGGAAATGTCACAAACAATCCAATCCTTCTTGGTAATGTAAGTATCATTACTATTAAGTTCTAAAATAGCATGGCTTATTTATAAATTTGTGATTGGTCTCCAATTACTAGACACCCATTGGGATGCCAGATGGTGAAGACAGGGTACCCGAAAGCAGAATCCATCTTTTCCACAACGCTGAGAGTCATACCAGGATGGGTGGGACTGTGGAATTAATGGATAAATCAATGTCTTCTCATTCTAGCTCGCTAATATAAATTACAAACTGTGGGACACTTGAGCATGCTTCCTATGTTTTCTAAAAACACGAGTGAGGCAGCATCTTTGATGTGAGTGGACACACGTAGCCCAGATGCCTAGTTCATCCCTGGACACTCTCCCCACCTGCCGCTCCAACTCTGTACACTTTACCCTAATCCCGCAACACACTGGAACTTCAGAACATCTCCAAATGTGATCTGGGCACCAGCATCAACCTATCAAGCTGTTTGCCGCGGCCAAAGCAAAGGCGATGGAACTGCATGTTTCACGAATTTTAAGTAGAAGATTAATTACGGTTTCCAAAGAAGGTTTTGTCAATGAAAGAGTCAGAGGAGCTGAATGAATGTCCTGAGTGCTCCTGCCTGGTCTCAGCAATGCCGTGTCAGCTCCCACTGTCTAAAACGCCTCCCTCCTGCTAAGTGCATTTTGGGGGTCATCTTCCAGAGCTGTAGAAGGATTCCCTGATGAAATGAGAGCCAGAGTAATGCAGGACACCCAGGAGAAAGTGCAGAACCACCATCACCCCCAGGCCTGTACAGTAATGTCCACCTGCTGCATCTTCCTCTGTCACTGAGTCTCACTGAGCCATCCCAGGAACCCCGACCTCACTGCCAGGGGACCTCCAAGCAGCTGAGTTATGGCCTTTAGGAAAAGCCATTTCCTTCTTGATTTTGGCATTCTGCACAGCACTTACTTACTTTTCAGGAGGAATATGTTATATTTGTTTGGAGTATGGAAATGCCTCGTGTAGTCAGCTTGTGAAAATCATTGAGAGGAACAGAAAAAGCTGTAGGTAGAAATAATTAGTGTGTACGGCTCCCCTTCCATCCTCACAGCCCAGCCTGGAGTGTTCTGACATTTTCTCTGTGACCTGATCACTGAGCCCCAGCCTCACGGGGAGATGGTGAAACCTTCAGAGCATTTATTTCCTTGTCTTTTTTTTTTTTTTTTTTTTTTTTTAAGGCAACAAGCTCTGATTCCACCGTTTTCAACCTTTGCATTCTACCAGCAGCACCACATTTAAATTCTGTGTTTGGTGAGTGCCACCTCTCCATAATACCACACAAATATCTCTACTTTGCACCTGCTGTCTCCCATCCTTCCCTCGCAGGGCACAACCCAGGGCTGTGCACGGAGCACACTGTGCAAAGTCCATCCAGGACAACAGAAACTACAGCAAAGAACTCGGTGTTGGGAATTTAGGATGTAGAACCAGCGGTGAGTGGCTGAAAGGACAAAGAGGGGGACATGGGACAAGAGCGACATCAACGATGGCAGGAAACTACGGCCACTGCTTGGGTGCAAAGACGATTGAGGGATGTGGTGTTGCCAGAGCTCAGAAGACTTGGTAGAAGGTGTCCGGTGGGAACTGGAATAATGGAAAGGACCCAGCCTCCAAAAGACATGTCCAGAAAGGAAGAGGCAGAGAAACACCTGGCAGCCCCTGTCCTGCTAACCTGCCCCCTCACCAGTGCCTCCAATTGGCTGCCCCTACCTGGACAGGAAGTTGACAAGGAAGCCTGGGGATTAGTTCACAAAGCCCAGCAGGCAAGAGGAGGGGCGTGACCGTGGGGGCAAAATGACCAGCATGCTAGGAAGGCCCTTCTGAGGGTCTACAGAGTGAGATGAGCCTATGTCCAGGACCACAGATCCTTCCCCAGGGTTGCTCACCAGTGCCCTCTGGGGGATGCCTCTCACCTCCTGGTGAGCAAAACACCTCACAAGTGATTGCAGATTGTGGAAATGGCCATCAGCTCAGGAAAACTGCCCATTATTCAAATTCTTTGAACTCGAGTCCAGACTCACTTCAGGTCAAATCTGGGGGAAGGGAGAGGGAGAGGGAGGAGAGAGGAGGGGGGAGGATGTGTGGAGGGAGGGTAATTGGTGGGACCACACCTATGGTGCATCTTACAAGGGTACATGTGAAATTTACTAGGTGTAGAATATAAATGTCTTAACACAATAACTAAGAAAATGCCATGAAGGCTATGTTAACCAGTTTGATGAAAATATTTCAAATTCTATATAAAACTAGCACATTGAACCCATGATTGCATTAATGTACACAGCTATGATTTAATAAAAAAAAGAATAATAGAACAAACAAAAGCCAAATGCAGTTTTCTTCTGGTTCTCTAACTCAGTGACTGCTGTAAAGATGTACAACTTTAACATCACCTATGCCTCCTTTGGCTCTCTAATCCTGAACCCCTAAACCTAATCATTACTGATGATTTACTTTTTGTTTTTTACAAAATCTCTCATTTTTCTTTCCATCTCATACTGCTACTGCCTTCAATTAGACATTAGTCATTTCTACTCTAGTCTGTTGCAGGAGCCCTCTAAATGGCTTTACTCTTTTATCTTCTATCTGCATTCCAAATTTCCATCACAGTCATCTTTCTAAAGCAAAGCTGGCAACATGTCACATTCTTTCTCATAAACCTCTACAGTCTTCATTCTCTTTGCTTACGGGATAAAACCCAAATGGTTGCACTTGGCATCTGAAACCTCTACAATCTAGCCCCAGCCCTCAAGGCTTATCTCTTCTTGTAGTCTATGTTCTATATCTGAAATATATTCTGTTCTTTCTTGCCCCCATGGTTTTGTTGATGTGCATTATTTCCTTCTGCCTGCAATGCATTTTTACTCTCATCACTGCCTGGTAAAACGTTTCCCATTGTTTAGTCTGTTGTGTGTGCTGCTTCTCAAATATTTTGTGATTCTTGGTTTTGAAATTATCTCTATGGAGGATATTCAATGCTAGATCTTTGCTGTCCTTGTTTGTGCAATTCCCTGGGAGGTGCTTGTGGGGTTTGTGCTGTTTTTTAAGCACAGTCACTCACCAGTCACTGAGTTAGGGAACCAGAAGAAAACTGTATTTGGCTTTTGTTTGTTCTTTTATTCTTAATGTTGTTTGGAGGTGAAGACTTCACCTTGGGACAGTTTATGTTTGAGGTATCTTCAGGATAGCTAAATGAAAATATAAGAAGTTGGAAGTTCAATCTTAAAAAGTGAGAACAGAAGATGGATAGAGATGACTTTAGTGTTTTAATAGAATTTTTTCACAGTTGGCAATCAGGGCATGACCATTCTCCTTTCCTCCCAGAAGTTGCTAGCCTCCAGGGAGACTATGTTGTCTTTCCGACTCAAGCACTCCTTCTACTTGAAGACATTCACCTCCAGGGCTGTTGCCTCACTCTTGGTGGGGGATACAGCAGAAGAATACATTGAAGTTGACCAGCTAGGCTGCTACAATCACTTCAGTGACCCTTTTAATCTCCTTGTCAGTTTCCCATATACCACACCCATCTCAGATTTCATGGCCTCTAAATGTGAAATAACTTTTGTGTGGCTTTTACCTTGTGTGAAAACAGTTCCTGGTACTTAATCTGTGCATGTCCTAGACTATTGTTTCCCTCTTTAGTTTGATTTGTTGGTTTTCAGTTTTGTGGGAATTCTTGGGATCTTTCTTAGTTCTCAGACTATGTATGTATCTTCTTGGTTTTGAGTCCTGCTATATATTTACTTCACACACACACACACACACACACACACACACACACACACATATATATATATTTACACTTTTTGGCTTTGGTGGAGAAAGGAAGGTGGAGGGAATAGAGTAAGAAGGTAGAAAAAGTACAATGTACATTTAGTCTGACGTTTGAAACCAGAGATTTTATTTATTTAGATCTCAGCTCAACTGCAACTTTCTCCATGAAGACATTCTAAATTGTTACTACTTTTTCCCTTGCCCATTCTACCATATTCATAGAAAAAGGAGAAAAAGTCATATGTTTATGAAAGGTGCTGTAAAAATGACATTTAACAGATAATCTCAACTAAAAAAAGTAATTCTCAATAAAATTAGGATAGTTGGATAATCCTTAAAATGACTTACAATGACTATATTTATATTTATATATACACACACATACATATAACCTAAAGCAAATATTATGATAAAAGATGAAATACTAGGAAGCTTTCCACTTGAAGCCAGGAAGAATGTAACAATTAAGTTTCTACTGGAGATTTTAGACAATTTAATTACATAAGAAATAGGAAGAGCAAAAACCAGAAAGGAGAAGGCAAGATTATCAATTTGTTATGTTATAGTTGAATACCTAGAAAACACAAGAGAATGAACTTGAAAATACAGTAGATAATAATATAATTCAGACTTTTCAGAAAAATGTAATATGTAAAATTGACAAAACTTCTTATATATAGAAACTTAATATATAATAAAAAAATTCTTGTCATAGTTGTAAGAAAAATTATAAAAGACCTAGAAATAAATTTATCAGGGATGTGCAAGATCTTTTTGAAGAAAAGTTGAAACACTAAGAAGAATGATCTAATTGGAGACTTGAACAAATAGAAAACCTATACCATATTCTTAGGTTGGAACATCGAACATCTAAAGATGTGGATGTGAAAACTTCAGTGTTATCTAAATAAAAATGCCTCTAGGAAACTGAAGTTCATGTAGAAAAATAAACATGGAAGAAAACTATGGAAAAATATGGAAAGAAGTACTAGTGAAGTGCTATCCTTATCAATATTAGATCTATTATAAAGCTATAGTAATGTGAACTGAAAAATACTGGCACATAGACATAAATCCATGTAAGAGTATAAGTAATCCATAAATAAACCCAACCAAATACATGGGAGAAATTAGTATATAATAAGCATGCTATTTCAAATGAGAGGATAAAAGACTGGGTAGCCATCTGGGAAAAATAATGTTGGAATTTCCTTCTGTCTATGCCAACTGAACACAGTCAGCAGTGTACGGTAACACCAGTGATGCCAACTGCCAAAAGAGATATCCACCACCAGATCTATGATACACCTATTGTGGGGAAGAAATCCTCAGGGCTCTGGCAAAAGTATAGCTATTTGGGAGACAAGTAGAGAAAACAAAAAGCAGACCTGAAACCAAATTGCATAATTACAGTGAACCTCTTCCCATCTCCCATAAATCTTCATGACTCTGACAAGAGTACAGCAATCCTGGGAGGACAGCTAGTGATAGAGAGCAAGTCAGAGACCCAATGGCATGGTCACAGTAACCTCCTCTCCATCTTCCTGAAGTGCTTTAGGGCCAATGTTCCTGGAAGCACCAGGATCCCCTACCTTGGTCCTGGCTGGCACTAGAGATAAGACGTTCATTCAAGATTAACACATGTTGTGGAAGGAAGTAATTCAAAAGTCAGTCTCAGGACACAGCATCTTTTACTCTGTAGGAAAGATGACTTTCCTCACCTCTCATGACCCCCTCCCACATTCCAACTACACTAATAAAAGTCCCTTGAAACTATGTGAGCTGAGCTGATTTCTGGTCAGACTCCATTCTGTTCCTTTAAAATAAAGCCTATCCTTCATCTCTGGACTGGCCTCCTCTCCTTTATTTAGACTTTGGAAGGACTCTATCCCAAAACTTCTCACCAATCACACCTGACAGTAACTGCCAAACCAACCAGAAGCTAAAATTACTATCTAGCTCTAATCCCACACTTCATGCCTGTCACCAACAACTATATCTATTAGCAATTCTCATCACCAACAGTTATATCTACTGCAAGCAGCCTTGTAAATATCCATTAGCAGTAGCCACACCACTGATTCCACTCAACACAACCAAATTCAGTACCCTTCCTTGATATCTCTTCTCTCCTATCATGCTCCCTTTACCTTCTGGGTTGCTTTTGCTCATACACATTTTTTGCTACTATCCTCTTATCTCTTCCAGCCATATTCTTTCCACAGAAAAGACTAGAATTATCAGCTTAATCATTGATTCGTCACACCAGGTTAGAACCTGGTTTTATTTGTTCCTTGTATTTGCTCATTACATGTTTTAATCATGTAATGAATTAATTATAGCCAGATATTAAAGTTTTGTCAGAGTATATTTATATTTTGTTACTACTGTATTACTCAGCACTATAGTCCCTAACCCTGGGGATGCAGACAGGTACCATTCCAGTTCATGGCCTGTTAGAAACTAGGCCATGCACCAGGAGGTAAGTGGTGGGCAAGCAAGTGAAGCCTCCTCTGTATTTATAGCTCCTCCACATAACTCACATAACTGCTTGAGCTCTGCCTCCTGTCAGTTCAGCAATGGCATTAGATTGTCATAGGATTATGAACCTTACTATAGACTGCACATTTGAGGGATCTGGGTTATGTGCTCCTTATGAGAATGTAATGCCTGATGTTCTGAGGTGGAGATGTGATGGGCTTGAATCATCCCAAAACCATTGCCAGCCCCAAATCCTGGTATGTAGAAGAATTGTTTTCCATGAAACTGGTTCCTGGTGCCAAAAGTGTTGGGGATCACTGCCTTACAGCCTAGCATAATTATTGGCATATCACTGGTGTTCAAAAAATATTTTTTTTGTGCCAGGGAGGAAGTGGAGGAGGCGGAGGCAGCCTTGGCATTCGCCTGCCTGCTCGCTTGCTCTGATTCCCCCCCACTGCTGAAGGGAGCTGGGAGTGCCACTGCCGCAACCTGCCCTCATCCTGGCCAGCGACCAAATAATTTAAAGGATAAGCAAAGGTTATTCTCTTACTGAACACAGCTGTAGTGACACTGACATGCAGGGAGAGCTGCACTAGTACCCGTGATCGGCATCCTCCCAGACCCGGTAAGAGCTGCGCCGGGACCCTCCCGGACCTCTGGAAGAGCTGCACCAAGACCCTCCTGGACCTCCAGAAGAGTTGCGCCACAACCTGTAATGGGCACCCTCCCAGACTCCTGTAAGAGCTGTTGGGACCCTCCCGGACCTCCGGAAGAGCTGCACCGGGACCCACGATGGGCACCCTCCCGGATCTCAATAAGAGCTGAGATCACCCGGGCACAGGTAACAGCTGAGCAGGGACCCACTTCCCCACCCTCCAGGCCTCCCCACGCCCTGACCAGGAACTCCGGCAGCCGGCAACCCAGTGTCCTCCTTCCAGTAACCTTCCTGCCTCCACACCAGCATGCACATCTGGCCAGGGACTCTGGTAACCGTGTGACCTAAGGAGCCCTCCAGGCCTCTGCCTGGAGCCCTTCTCCTGGCCAGAGAATGCTGGAGCCTTGGGCCCTCTGTGCCAAAGTCACTGGGCACCAGGCACTCCCAGAACTGTGTGCACACACCCCCACACACACCCCTGTTGCTCTATGCGGGGGTGTCACACTCCGGAGCTGGTCCTACAACCAGAACTCCCTGGCTGGGGCAGCCCCAGAAGACCTATACAGGGTCACTCCCTACAAAGATCCAGCAACAATAGAGTGAACCCCCTGGAGTCTAATCTCAGACACCACCTCAATTCTGAGGATGGCCAGAGGCAATGGTGAAAAACAATCATGAGATGAAATCAAAGGAAAACTCTGGAAATATTAATAATCAGAGTAGATCAACTCCCCCAAGAAACAATGGGGCAGACACAGCACAAGATCCCATGCACAAACAGTTGAGATGTGAGAAATCAAATTCAGAATCTGGATAGCAAATAAGATTGAATTAGAATTCCAACCAGTGACCCAAAAGATGTCTCAAGAATTCAAGGAATTCAAAGACCAAATGACCAAAGATTTTGACGCATTGATACAAGAAGTTACAGCTCTCAAAGATCTGAGAAACACAGTAGAATCCCTCAGTAACAGAATGGAGCAAGCAGAAGAAAGGATTTCTGACATTGAAGACAAAGGTTTCCAACACTCCCAAACTCTCAGAGAGGAAGAGAAATGGAGGGCAAAAACAGATCACTCTCTCAGAGAGCTCTGGGATAATTCTAAGAAAACAAATATTTGTCTTATAGGGATCCCTGAAAGCTACAAAGTGGCTTCACAAGGCACAAAGTCTCTTCTCCATGAGATTATGAAAGAGAACTTTACAGACATGCCAAGAGATTCTGAATTTGAGATAGCTGACAGTTTCAGAACTTCAGCATGACTCAACCTGAATAAGACATCCCCCAGACACATCATAATGAATTTTACTAAAGTTAATATGAAGGAGAAAATTCTGAAAGCAACCAGACCTAAGAAAACCATTACCTACAAGGGGAAGAATATTAGAATAACTGAAGATCTCTCTGCTGAAAACTTTCAAGCTAGAAGAGGATGGTCATTGACTTTTAATCTCCTAAAACAGAATAAATTTCAACCCAGGATCCTGTACCCAGCTAAACTGAGTTTCATTTATGATGGAGAAATTATATATATTAATGACATTCACATGTTGAAGAAATTTGCCACAACTAAACCAGCTCTCCAGGATATTCTCAGACCTATCCTCCATGAAGACCAGCATAATCCTCCACCACAAAATTAAACCCACCAAGAAAAATTAATTAATTAATTTTACTAAATCATAGCTGTGTTTATTAATGCGATCATGGGGCACCATACACTGGTTTTACAGACCGTTTGAGACATTTTCATCACACTGGTTAACATAGCCTTCCTGGCATTTTTTAAGTTATTGTGTTAAGACATTTACATTCTACATTTACTAAGTTTCGCATATACGCTTGTAAAATGCACAACATGTGTAATCCAACCAATCACCATCCATCCCCTCTGTCTCCCCCTTCCCCATGTGCTTAGGTTATAACTGGGATATAGCTTTCATGTGAAAGACATAAATTCATTTCATAGTAGGGCTGAGTACATTGGATACTTTTTCTTCCATTCTTGAGATACTTTACTAAGAAGAATATGTTCCAGCTTCATCAATGTAAACATAAAAGAGGGAAAGTCTCCATCTTTCTTTAAGGCTACATAATATTCCATGGTGTACATTTACCACAATTTATTAATCCATTCGTGGGTCGATGGGCACTTGGGCATTTCCATGACTTAGCAATTATGAATTGGGCTGCAATAAACACTCTGGTACAAATATCTTTGTTATGATGTGATTTTTGGTCTTCTGGGTATATACCTAGTAGAGGAATTATAGGATTGAATGGCAGGTCTATTTTTAGATCTCTAAGTGTTCTCCAAACATCCTTTCAAAAGGAATGTATTAGTTTTCATTCCCACCAGCAGTATAGAAGTGTTCCCTTTTCTCCACATCCATGCCAACAGCTCTAGTCTTGGGATTTTGTGATATGGGCTAATCTTAACTAGAGTTACTATCTCAAACTTACTATCTCAAAGTAGCTTTGATTTGCATTTCTCTGATGATTAAGGATGATAAGCATTTTTTCATATGTCTGTAGGCTGTGCACCTGTCTTCTTCAAAGAAGTTTCTCCTCAAGTCCCTTGACCACCCTGAGATGGGATCACGTGTTCTTTTCTTGCTAATACATTTGAGTTCTCTGTGGACAAAAGGGAATAGTAATAAATGATCATGAATTCAGCAAGGCCTGTTTGTTCCAATTCTTCTTTGTGTCTATCTGTCTTTAGAGATAAAGACATTTCTTTATTCTGGGTATAAGGAGAATCCCTCTGGAATGAGGGACTTAGGGCTACTTTTCAGGGGAAGGTCATTTAGGTTTTATGACTTGCTTCAGGAGGAAGTGATGACAGGAATTCTTTCTAGTTTCTGTGGACTGCTTTGGAGAGAGGAAGATGGGAGAAGGTCAAAAAGATCATCCTCCTTCTTGGTTTTCTCATTTTTCTTCAGCTTAAAATAGTTGATATTTTCAGGTGCCATATTTTGGGGTAGCATGTCTTAAACACTGTTCATGGTAAATTTATTTTAAATTTCATGTTTATTTTGACTTTCTCTTTTGTCCTTTTTCCTGTTCCTCCCAATAGCAGTTCTTCATTTCCTCAACTTTTTCTTTAGTATTTCTGTGTGATCCTTAACACGGCTTGTTAGAAAGAAAGGTTTGATCTCTTACTTTTTCTACAAGGGTCTATTTAATATAGCATGTGCTTTGGACTTCTCTAAAGTAAGCTCTTTAGGAAGTTATCAGGATTACTCAATAGTAAGATATTTTATTGGATAGCATGGTGCACAGGAAATTTAAAAATGTGAAATAAGTTATTAGTTTGCAGAACAAGCAAGCATATTATCTACACAGCTTGGGTGTAGTATGTAAATTTAGGAACCATTTTCATACTTAGCAGGTAAGTGCTTCTTGAGACTCCTTAAATCTGTACTCTCTTCTTTTGTCAAATAAATAATTTTTGCTTTCAATACTCTCGTTTTGTTTTTTTTCTGCCTCAAGTTTATTTGTACAAATAGCACAGGAGGACCCCAGCCCCATACAGACAGCAGCCTAGAGGTCACACCAGTCCTTTTGTCCTCATGGCAGACAGATGCCTCTACTCTGGAGCCTTCGCGGGAGCCTGGGCACCT
>CAUYPK010016730.1:0-37446 GCA_963574355.1 Loris lydekkerianus | reverse complement strand
ATGGAGTAGAAACACATTCATCTTAGTAAAGTGTCACAAGAATGGAAAAGCAATTACCGTATATACTCGAGTATAAGCTGACCCGAGTATAAGCCGACCCCCTTAATTTTACCCTAAAACTGGGAAAACTTAGTGACTCGCGTATAAGCCAAGGTGGAAAATGCAGCAGCCACTGGTAAATTTCAAAAATAAAAATATATACCCAAAACAATTACAATAATTGAGGAATCAGTAGGTTAACTGCTTTTCACTATTTATTGCTAAAGAAAAACTGTAAACTAGCAACAACAACTTTAAAACTTTAAATAAAGTGCAGAAAACCATAGCTTAACAGGTAATCAAGCTAAATCACAAAGGTTAAAATCCTTCAAAACATTTATTTACAAGACTTTACTGCCTTAAATAGGGTTTTCACTTAATTAAATGTGCCATTAAATATTGTGGGTTAAATAGTTCAGTGGAATACAGTTCAGTTCAGCCGCCTACCTCTTCAGCTCAGCCGCGACTTGTGGACTGAGCTGAAGCACCGCCCCCTCAAGCAGATGGCAGAAGAGGACTGGAGACTACGTGCATTTGATTAGGTGCGCGCACACCGAATCAAATAACCTGTATGACCCGAGTATAAGCCGAGTTCGGGTTTTTCGGCACGAATTTTCAGCACAAAATCTAGGCTTATGCTCGAGTATATACGGTAACTGCCCCAGTCTGTCCATTGGAAGCTAATGCCATAAAGTGGAAAAGCCCAGATTAAATCTCTTAACAGATGGTGGCAGAGACAATAATTTGAATGGTAGTTTCCAGAATCCAGTGTTGGCAGCATATGGTGCCACCCAAGACTTGAAGTGCTGCTGTAACAATGCCCTCCCTGAAAAGTTCGGCTTTGAGAGTTTTAAGCATTTTTTCCTTTGTAGTCTCCCAGCCTGGTCCTTTTATCCTTTCTGAGATTCTCTAAGCTTGCCAGTATCTTTTTAAACAAATTCCTTTTCTGCCAAAATGTCAGGAAAGTTTTCTGCAGCTTGTCACTAAGAATGCTACCTGTGCCCCTCAGAATTGAGCCAGGGAAAAGAGCCCTCTGGGTCTTTCCTACAAATGGGATTTAATACAGATAGCTGGTTGAAAGGACAGTGGAGAAGCTGTGAAGCCAGAGAGGGAGCAACTAGGCAACCAGGAGATTAGCACAGCTGGGGGCTGCCCTGGCCCCAGGGCCAGTGGGACAAGTGGAATTAGGGTGTTGTCAGAGCTGTGCCCTGCCAGGAGGGGCTGCCTGGAGCAGCTGAAGCACAGCTGTGAGTATCCAGAGCTGGAGGGTAATGCAGAGCAGAACAGGAGAAAAGCCAGAAATAGACAGGAAGCCAACAGGCAGGTGACACGTACACGTAAGAGGAGCTCAAATACTTCTTAAAAAAATTTTTTTATTAAATCATAGCTGTGTACATTAATGCAATCATGAGGTACCATGCACTGGTTTTATATACAATTGGAAATATTGTCATCACACTGGTTAACATAGCCTTTCTGGCTTTTTCTTAGTTACTGTGTTAAAACATTTATAGTCTACAATTAGTAAGTTTCACATGTACCCTTGTAAGATGCACCTTAGGTATGGTCCCACCAATTTCAATTACTTTTTGGCTGAATAAATGAAGCAAATAATCAGGGAGAGAGCTAGGACCATAACCTTATATTATACCAACTTTTAAAGGATGGGAGAATAGGAAGAGTCCTTCTAAAAAGAAGCACTCAGAGAGAGGAAGAAAGCAGGAAAGTGTAGTGTAGCCTGTAATCCAGAGCTCCAAAGAATCAAATCTGCCAGACTGTCAGACTGGGTTTCCACTGAACAGACCTCTGAGTTATCCACTGAGTCTAGACAGGAGGCTCAGGGTCCTTATCCATGGACTGTGGGTATCAGAGTTGCTATTCCCTGCGTAACTTGGGGTATTAAGTGGGGTTAATGGTGCTTGCAACTTCAGTTGGGCAAGATGAGAAGCAATGATAAGGGAGATTTTGAAATACTCAGCAAAGTAGAAAAATGCATCACAGAAGAAATCTTGATTGATAAAGTAGAGATAAGTGCATTCACTCTCACAGAATTTATAGACACTCCCAAGTGGCTACGTGAATAATGAATGTATTAGCTTTGTTGGTGGCAGCACAGCCTCTTTGTGTGAGACAGAGCAAAGGTCTGTGTTTAGAATTTTTTTTTAATTATTTTTTTTATTAAGTCATTTGTACATAGATCATGAATACATTTATGTCATTATGGGATTCAATGTGTCGATTATTTGTACAAATTGGAGTGCTTACATCCTACTAATCAACATAGCCTTCACCTCATTTGCCATATTACAGCATTAAGACATTGGCATTCTATACCTGATAGATCCAACTTGTACTTGCAATGTGCTCCATAGGTGTGGTCCCCCTCCTAACTCTCCCTCTATTGACCCACCCCCTTCCCTCCCCTCTCCTTCTCCTTCCCTCCTTCATCCTAGGCTATAGTTGTGTTTCATTCTTCATATGCAAGTGTGAGTGATTATAAATTTGTTTCACAGTAGTACTGAGTACAAAATTGGATATTTTTTTCCGTTCCTGAGATACTTTACTAAGAAGAATATTTTCCAGCTCCATCCATGTAAACATAAAAGGGGTAAAGTCTCCATTTTTTTTTTTAATGCTGCATACCATGGAATAATTTGTGTTTAGAATTTATGAGAAGAAACAGAGTAGAAAGGAAAGAACATAATTTTTTTATTCATTAATTTATTTCTAACTCTTTTATTGGTTTTTAATTGACAAACAATTATATATATTTATGGTCTAAAATATGATGTGTCCAAATATATATATAAATTGTGGAAAGGCTAAATCAAGCTAAAACATATGTATTACCTCACACAGTATTTTTTTGTGTGTGCACATGTGATGAGAACACTTGCCAGCAGTTCTCAACCTGTGAGTCACGACCCACAAGAGCTATATTAAAGGGCTGCAGCATTAGGAAGGTTGAGAACCACTGATCTAGTTAGTCTCTTAGCCATTTTCAACTATATAATACATTGTTATTAATAAGAGACACCGTGTTATACAGTGGATCTCTTGAACTTATTACTCCTGTCTAAAATTTTATGCCCTTAGATCAATATCTCCCCAGCACCTCTCTCCCTCAGCCCCTGGTAATCACCATCTACTCTGCGTTTGTGAGCTTGACTCTTTTAGATTCTACAATATAAGTGAAATCTAGCAGAGTTTGTCCTTCTGTGCCTGGTGGATTTCACTTAACTGTTTTCTAGGTTCATCCGTATTGTGACAAAGGAAGGATTTCCACCTTTTGCAAGGCTGAATAGTATTCCATTGTCTATATCAATATATATAGAGAGAGGGAAGAGAGAGAGACATACACGCACAGAGTATACATAACATATATCTATATGCCATGTTTTCTTAATCCATTCATCTATTAATGAACACTCAGATTGGCTCCCTATCTTGGCTATTGTGAATAATGTTGCAATGAATATAGGAAGGAATACAGATATCAGAAGCAACATACTTTTAAGATTCAGATAGACCTTATTTTATAACCTTAGCTCTGTTGCTTATTTTTTTCTTAAATGAGCAGTTTCAGTTTCTTCATGTTTAAATGGATATCATAATAATAACTCCTGACTTAGAATTATGAGAATTTTTATGATCATGTGGGCAAATCTTCTAGGATGGGCACTTCATAAATATTTTTTCCCTTCCTCGGTTTCCCTTCTTTTTTACCATTGCTCTAACATGGGTAGGAGAAAGTAAACTGACATACTTTAAAAAAAAAAAACTCTAGCATGAATTGATTTTATAGAGAAAGGCTTAAAGGAATTAACCCCCAAATGCCATGCTTCTGCTTATTGTTGAAAGCACCCAAATGCACAAGGATTACAAATCCAAGGCCATTTCCTCAGAATTTTAGATGTTAAGAAAATATTCATCGGCATTTATTTTGCTTCTTATACAATACTTACTTCCCATAGCTGCCATTAAATGTCTGCTCGCTTATATTCTGTGAGTCTCAGGTGGTGTCTTGGTGTTTCTGTGACCCAAGAAAGAGTCCCTGTGACTGTATCACACTGTTTTTTCTTGACACAGCTAGAAATATGATCGCCTCAAGGCCTCTCACAAAGGACCTGGGCCTCTGCTATGGGTCAGCAGCAGCAAGGAGCGTTGCCAAGATACAGTGCTGAACACGAGACCTGTAGGTCTCCCGCTGGGTTTCTGGAGCAGCTGTCTCTGGCCCAACTGCTGCAATTTTAGCTCCTTCTTCGAAATCCAAACACATCTGTCCCCCAGACAGGAAAATGCGTAATAAAGCACTTTCCTCTATGCTGGCTAGTGGTTTTATTCAGCTTTTCCAGACAGTGTGAGTGCGGAGGACCTCCTTAGGGCCTGCCAAGGACCCAACACTCAGATGGGTCACCGGCGTAGGAAATGTCCTGATGTAGGGATGTTCACAGCCACCAGGCTTTTCCCAGCTTGGCTTGGCGTGGAGCTCTGACAAATTCAGGCCTCATTTAAGCATCCCCTGTGGCTTTCCCTCCATCTTTCCAGTAGTTCTTTGGCATAATCCCTTTTTATCCATTTAGTTTCAGAGTACAACAGGGATTTTATCCCTTTATTTATATGTAAGTAACTAGCTTTTAAATGTCAATTTTGAATTGTGACTTGCTGTTTTAAAAGTATCATTTCAAACCAAAATTAATTCCTTTGTTTTTAAAGGTGTGGTTATAGGGTCAAGCCCAATTTAACTCCTGTCCTAGGTGGCCCAAACTTCGAAGGTAACGGAGACCTATGTTGTGGGTCTGTGAGTGGCATGCTCTCCACTTCCTAGGATTGTTCCCTAGCGGTGCAAACTCCATGGTGGATGGTTTCACCCACCCCCGACCTTGAGACTTCTCTTAGAACTTGGTGCTCTGGAATTACAGCCACAGCACCTGCTCTTCTTTATTATTTTGGGGGAGCAGGTAACCAGATGGCCAAGGTTAACCACATTCTATTCTTTCAAGATTACTTTAAACATATTTGATCATTCCTTTTAATATATAATTCCAGGTTCTAAATATAATGCTGCCTCTGCTCACTTCCTGTTATGATGGATAGACATTTCTCTTGCTTACATCCCTTTACCCTTCCTCCATCTCTCAGTTTACTGCAGTATAGCTTCAGTGTGAGCAGTATTCTGACAATGGAAATATTTGCTGCCGAGCCAAGGAACATGCTATCATTATGATTTCTTTCTTATTCAATTATCATTTTCCTAGAGCTGATAATTTTCTCATTTAAGAAAAAATTATCTCATTTTCTCTGTATATGTTAAATCTTCTCTACCCCGTAATGGCCCGTATTAGTCAAGGCACTGTTTTCAGCACATTAAATATAGCAATGTATTTACTTTTTACAGTCACTCTATGATGTAGGTAACTTGATCCGTATTTTGTAGGTAGGAAGCATGGAGCACAGACAGCTTGACTGGCTCACATGAAATTGTAAGTTGAGGAGCCAGGACTTGAACCCAGGAAGTCTAGCTCCTGCCTTCACCCTCCCAAGCACAAGAGCTCTGGAGACACAACTGCCTACTCCAGCAACACGACTGGCTAAACTAGTTAGTGAGTTATATTTTATAGAGCTCTTTCTGCTGTATATCTCTGGCCCCTAGTTACATCTGGGTTGCTCATTTTCCAAACTTATGCACACTTGTCATACTATGACTTTGCTTTCATTATTGTCCAGGGAATTGCTTTTATCTTCCTCCTGTGTTGATGCCTTGTTTTCTGAATATCATTATTTCTTTCTTGGCTTAACCTTATTGCTTGCTTGAGGAAAAGCCCGTTTTCTTGAGAAAAGGTATATAGGTGGTAAAATTTTTTTTATATCTTAAATATCAGAAAATGTTTGTATTCTCCCTTCATTGATCTCAGGATAGTGTTCATTGCCATTCTTATTCTTGATTATTTATATGCAACTGGTTATTTCCTTTCTTGAAATTTTTACTGTCTTACTAGAATACCAAAATTTTACAACAGTGGTGGATCTTTTCTCATTTATTGTGTTCTTTAGGCCTTTTCAATCTGGAAACTTATGTTCTTCAGATCTAGAAAATGTTCCTATAGTCTCCTGTGATATTCTTCTTTTTCTGGATCCTATTTGCAGGATGTTGGGCCTTCTGCATTGATGTTCTAGTTTCATCTCCTTTTTATTTTTTAAATTAACATTTTGAGATATTTCCTTAGCTTTATTTTCCAAATATCTCTCCTTCCCCTCCTACAATTTTAGTTATCATATTTAAATTTTGAACATTTTTTATAATAATAAATGTACTTATTATTTTTTTCCTTAATAGCATCATGACTCTGTTTTAAGAATGAACAGCTTCTAAGGTCATTAAAAAGAGTTTGATTAAAGTTTTAGTGCATTGTCTCTATTTCTTTTGAGTTTCTTTCTTTCTGCTTTAATGTCTTTATCTTTTATGCTGAAGCATTCCTCAAAAGTCAGGTAGTTCTTGGCTACTGTTTGTGTTTAAAAGTTATGGAAGAAAGAATGCTCATAGGAAATTCTGTGCACTTGGATTTGGCTTGTTGACTGGAAGGTACAATGTGGAATTACTGGGAAACTGGCTTTTTAAGTGTCAGGTTCTTAGTTTTCAGTACCTATAGATCTTTAGTATTAAAAACAAGCTGTAAAAAATAAAAATGAAAAATTAAGCTTCCATGGACAACCTAGTGTTTTTGTATAAGTCTGTGGGGTAAATTTTAATGTCTATAAGCAATAGCTGGTGGACACTACTTAACTTGTTGAACAATACACCAAATTGCCTTACATAATGAATAATATTCATCTGGTGTCTACAAACCACCAGAATCACTAAAATGACCTGTTGTTTCCATATGCCTTCATTTTTTTAGCTCAGTTATCATTATTATTATTATTATTATTATTTATCTGATTGCTCTGTTGTATGACAAGGAATTTTTAACAGATGGCAAACACAACATTTTTTGGAAAGGTCCTCCTCTTCCTATGAGTTATACCTCTGCTCCCGGTGGGGTAAGCAGGCATTTGGTGACCTCTCTGCTTATGTTGCCTGGTACTCTGAAGCTCTGGCAGAATTACTGTAAGGCTGTTCACTTTGGCTCAGCCTGAGATCGACTCTGACAGATTTATTGGCTCTTATACATTTATCCAAGCAGAACATCTAAACCAATATAAGGTTTTTACTCATTTGCACTCCAGAAAGAGAGAGAGAGAAAGAGAAAGAGAATGATGAGGGGTAAAATTCCAGAGATACTAACTCCACTCCACCCCATCCTTGCTAACGTCTTCAGATGGAATTCATCATTTCTTTTTCCAATTTGAGGTTTCTTTTTTTAATCAGAGTTTTTCTCGGTCCAGTGGTATTAGAAAAGTACATTCATGAAAGGAAATTAACAAGATCATTCAATCACTGCTTCATTCATTTGTGAAGTATTTGTTTTTTAAGGAAAAATATTAAATAAGATGTGGTTCCTGCCTCTAGGAAATGTGCCATCTTCTCTGGCTTTTCTAGGAATTAAGGATAAAGAAAGTGGCTTAAATTTAAATAAAAAGGGAATTTAGAGCAATAAGAAGAAAATACAAGGAATAGCACTATAGATATTATCCATGTCTTACTGATGTGAAAAACATAGGTTAGAGAGGTTGAGTGACTATGCATAGTTTGCTCAGATGGTAAGTGTTGACGTCGTGGCTTAACCTCAGGTTCCATTTTTAAAGGTCAGCCAGTGATCTATAATCCTGACTGATGCAGCTCCTCCCTCTACTTAGCATATTGACATCTTTCCATGTACTAGAGGCACAGAGAAGTGTTGCATGAAACTGTTTGCTTACATAGCTGAGAGAGAAAGAGAGAGACAGAAAAGTAGATAGAAAGAAGAAATTCCCGTGTGTCAACAATAAATAAAACCCTCGCAGCCAATGTGGTAAATGTATAAGCCAATACCAGAATAGCCCAGAGGATATCAGACATAACTACATATACAACCTAACAGTTATAAGTTGAGGCTTTAACACACATCTAGAATAAACACCTTACCTAGAGTCTGTGAAAGGTGAAGAATTGAAACTGAAGTTCACATAAAAGTTTGGACCAAGGAAGTGCTGCTTCTATCATATAAGGAGACTATAAACCCATTGTTCAAGTACCACAAAGTAACTGGTAAAATTCTCACTGATTAGATATGTAGATGGGAAAAATTTCTCCACAATAAATGGAAATTTTAAAAAATCTATGATATGCATAAGTATAGAATCCAAATTTTATGCTATTTGCATAGCACAGGAATCCCAAATGAATATACTAAGGTAAATATTTGACCAGTGAAACTGCTGGAGTTCCCAGAACAATACAATGTTAAACTTGTCTAAGGGCTACTATCACATCTTAAAATACACAGGAATTCAAAAATCAAAAAATGTTGTAGCTGAAAATATGTTCACAATGAAAAAGTACAAACCAGACAAAGAAATGGTCCAGAGAAATAGTAAAGTTAGCAAATATATGTGGAAAAAATTATGTCCCAAGAACCTGAGATAATACAGCAACCTAAAACTATCCAGAAATTAAGTGTATTTATAGTCATTAAAGAAATAAAGAGAGGACAAAAAAAAAAACCTCATGAAATGGCAGAGCACTAAAAAAGAACCAGAAGATATGAAAACCAACATAATAGGACAATTCAAAATGAAAAATTGTGAATAAAATTAAACATAACAGCCAACTTTAAGAGCAGATTGGATGCAGTTAAAAGGACAGTCAGTGATATGAACAATATATGTGAGGAAATTATCCAGAGTACTACTGAGAAACAAAACTATAAAATTTAAAGGAGAGGTTAAGAGATATAGAAGATTAAATTAGAATTTTAAATTTGGATCTAATGGGAAGAAGGAACAGTATTTTAAGTGACAATGTCTGTGAATTTTCCAGAACTAATAGGACATGAAACCTTAGATTGAAGATGCCCAATGAGTCCTCTGCATAACATATATATCTACTGCTAGATTCATTGTATAATGAGCAGAACACTAATAAGAGATAAGAGAACTCTAGTTGAAGAAAAGTAGAGAATAAAGACAGACAACATACAAGGAAACAATGATTAGGAAAACAGAGGCTTCAGCAAAATAGAGACCAGAAGACAGATCTGATCTATTATCACAACCACCAGAGAAGCTCATTAAAATACAATATTCTACCTCCTGATGCTATGATAGGTTCAGAAATATGCATCTTAGAAAAGCTTCTTGGGTTATTAAGTAGATTTAAAAATGTTTTTATTCCTTAGCACCATTTGTATAAGCACACATATGTGTACATAAAATCACATCCATTGATCACAGGTTTTAGTTGAATTTACCTTCAACCTCCCTCACACACTAAAAACAATGGAGAAGTTGGAAACATAACAAAGGATAATTTCTAAAGGTTTATTTATTTATTTTTTTGCAATAATCTCTAGAAGTTGTATGCTATATAGTACTGGACAGTGATCCCAAAAGAATGAGTAGAAGGAGTTGGACAAGCATCTTGACTCATAGTTCCATTTCTGTTTCCATCTTCACTAACACACACATTTTGCCTAACACTTCCAGAATCCCGTGTATTTGTATGATAAGATGAATGAATGAATGACCTCATATTTGCAGAGCATTTGGCAAGATTATCTTACTTGATATATCAAATACAAAAAGCCACCTTAACAGGTCACTAAATAAATTCAGTCTGCTTTGCCTTTATGGACATTTTATTCTCAGATATTTATTTAATTGCTATAATAAAGAATAATTTTACATTAAAGTAATAGTAGGTATAATTAGAATATTTATAATAGCCATAATTTTGAACTGGTAGCACCATATCTAGAAATCTATCTTAAATACCCCAAGCAGCACCCCCAAATCTCCATTATATTTAAAGATGTTTTATTTGCATTTCTCTGATGATTAGGGAAGATGAGCATTTTTTCGTGTTTGTTAGCTATCTGTCTTCCTTAGAGAAGGTCCTATTCATGTCTTTTGCCCCATGATAGATGGGATTGTTAGCTCTTTTTTTGTTGTTGATGATTAGATTGAGTTATCTGTAGATCTAGTTATCAACCCTTTATCAGATTTGTAATATGCAAATATCTTCTCCCATTCTGAAGGCTGTCTATTTGCTTTGGTTGTTGTCTCCTTAGCTGTACAGAAGCTTTTCAGCTTAATTAAGTCCCATTTATTTATTTTTGTTGTTCTGATTGCCATAGAAGTCTTCATAAAATCTTTCCGCAGGCCAACATCTTTAAGAGTTTTTCTCACACTTTCTTCTAGGATTTTTATCATTTCATGCCTTAGATTTAAATCTTTTATCCATCTTGTATCAGTTTTTTTTTTGTTTGTTTGTTTGTTTGTTTTTGAGACAGAGTCTCACTTATTAACCCTCAGTAGAGTGCTGTGGGGTTACAACTCACAGAAACCTCCAAATCCCTGGGCTTAGGTGATTTTCTTGCCTCAGCCTTCCAAGTAACTGGGACTACAGGTGCTTGCCACAACACCCGGCTATTTTTTTGTTACAGTTTGGCCCGGGCTGCGTTTGAACCCACCACCCTTGGTATATAGGGACGGCGCCTTACCCACTGAGCCACAGGCACCACCCTTGAATCAATTTTTATAAGTGGAGAAAGGTGCAGGTCCAATTTCCATCTTTTACATGTGGTTATACAATTCTCCCAGCACCATTTATTGAATAGAGATTCTTTTCCCCAGTGTATGCTCTTGTTTATTTTATCAAAGATCAGGTGGCTGTGAGAGGTTAGTTTCATCTCATGGTTTTCTATTTGGTTTTAAATGTCTCTATTTTTGTGCCAATACCATGCTGTTTTGATCACTATGGCCTTGTAATATAGCCTAAGATTTGATAGGGTGATGCTTCGGGCTTTGTTTTTAATACTAACAATTGCCTTGGCTAACCAGAGTTTCTTCTGGTTCCATCCAAAATGAAAATTTATTTTTTCCAAATCTTGAAAGTATGATGATGGTATTTTAGTGGGGATTACATTGGATCTGTAGATTGCTTTGGGTAGTATAGACATTTTGACAATGTCGATTCTTCCCAGCCTTGTCCATGGTATTTTTTTCCATTTATAAATATCTTCTGCTATTTCTTTTCTTAGGGTTTCATAATTTTCTTTGTAGAGGTCCTTCACCTCTTTTGTTGGGCGTTTTCCAAGGTATTTTATTTTTTTGGAAGCTACTGTGAAGGGAATTGTGTCCTTGATTAGCTTTTCATCTTGCCTGTTATTGGCATATACAAAGGCTACTGCTTTGTGGACAAAAAGAAAAAAAAAATGTTCATTCCAGCATTACATACTTATAGGTGAGAGCTTGGAAGTTTCCAGAAGGGATGGAGGGCAGTAACATCTTGGTTCTATTGTTCCAGACACATGTGGGATTGCATTTGCTTTTTGTCTTGAACTCCTAGTACATATACTTTACTTTTCCTCTTTTAATAGAAAAATGCTTATATAAAATGCATAGTTTGCATGATGAACTGTGGCAGTATAAAAACTATGCTTTAAACAGGCAATTTACAGAAGGAGAAATAAAAATGCACCATGTACATACACATAAAAGAAATATTTAACCTCATTAGTAATAAAAATCAAAATAAAATTCCATTTTAACCCAATAGATTAACTCATAGTTTCAAAAAAAAAAAAATGATTAATAATATCCACTGTTGATGAAGTTGTAGCAAAATGACCACCACTTTATTGTTGGTAGTATAAACTGATATATGCCTTTTAGATAAAAATTTGACAATGTGCAACCAAAGTCTTAAAAATTCACAAATTTATTTTTACTAAGCAATTCCCTGAGAAGATATTTATGTATGTATGTATGTATATGTATGTATGTATGTATGTGTATATATATATATATATTTATTTATTTATTTATTTATTTATATACATATATTTTTTAATTTGGACTGGTGTAGTATTTTTTATGTTATGAAAAATTGAGATACTTTAAATGTCCCCAAATAGGAAATATTTAAATAGGATATTATAGTATACAATGGGATACAGTTAGGAAAGATATTCAAAAAATATAAGTAATAAAAAAATATAAAATAGCATGTAAAAATAATAATTGTGTTAAATTTTATATAAGAACAATATAAAATGTCAAAAAACAGATGTACTAAGAATTGATGATTATATCTGGGTGGTGAGGACTTATATGAGTGGTTTATATTTTCTTTGCTTTTTTATTTTCTCTAAATTTTGCAATAAAATTTTAATATTTTAACACAAAATGAAATACAAACTTGTCAAAAAAGCTTATAGTCATAAAAATATTTAAACAATACAAGATAAGGCCAATTATGGAAAAAGATGAAGTTTGATTACAGTGTAGAAATATGTACTTTAAATGAACAAAGGGAAGGGAAGAAGGGTGGGACCGAGGAGCAATCTCTCCTAATAGCAGTTTTCGTTATTCAGTGGAATTTGGGGCAAATATTTTCTAATTTTATCAGCTTTCATACTTTCTAATATGTTACCAATTTTATACTTAGAAAAACTTAGAAGAAAATTTTTTATAAAATATAAAATATAAAAATTTTTTAAAATATAAAATATAAAGTAATTAGCATCTTTCCGTTACATTTTATTTTATACACCTCTCTGCTGTATCAAGTATCCATGCTGAGACCGCACAAAAGTTTCTGGGCTCCAACCAGGCTACCATGTTAGGAAATTTTCATAAAATATTCCTACTGAATTTGTGATTTCAATCACTGCCAACAAGGCTTTTCTAGAATCCTCTCGTGAGTCCAATGGGGAGCTGGGTGGGACTAGACCTTAATCACCTCCACACAGCATTCCATCTCAGTCTCCAGAGGGGACAGAAAGCTGCCAGGGGATCTTGGCACCACTTTCCAGACCCGTGTTGTGGTGTATTTGCTTTTTGGCTTGAACCCCTCACACATATGCTTTGCCTTTCCGCTTTCAAGCAGAGGGCTCCTTGCCTGCACCCGTCTGGATGTCAGCAGGTGGCCTGCTGGCCTCAAAAGCTTTCTGCATGAATTACTGTGTGTGGTTTCTGCACACTGAAACTTGGCACCCCTCCCCCCACACACACTTGCCCTGCTCCCCCCACTTCCCGCTTGTATTCCATTAAAAGCCGTCCAGATTCTTGGCTTCGATATTGGGCCAAAGCCAAGCTTTCCTCAAAGAGTCACCTAGTTTCCATTTGCTAAGATACCATATTCCATTTCCCTTTCCAGATAAAATGTGCTTTAGTCACTTTCCAGCTTCTGGGCTCTACTCCAGTCCTGACTCCACTCCGCCATCTGAATGAGCTGATCTTAGCACTCCACGGCCCTAGAACCTTCCGTAGCTCCCATCAGGTTCAGGATAATGTACATATTACTCAGATGGCAAGCAGGATCTCCCACTTAGGTAAGCTCAGTACTCACCTCCACCACTATGGGCTAACACCAAGTTTCTGGTCTAGACAGGCTTTCTTACTCATCTCTGCTTCTCCACATGCTGTTCCGTCTGCCTTGTCCACCTTATTTCCTGGCCAGCATCTCCTCATCTTTCCAAAACCAGCTTGAGTGTCACCTCTACTGAGAGTCCCCACCTGATGGTCTCTACATCCATCCAAGGCATTCTTGCATGTACCCCTACAAACACTAAATTGTATTCACTAGTCCATCACTGTCCTCCATTGTATCCTGAGCTCTTTGTAAGGAGGGCCTGGTCCTTTTGCTGTTTATTATTATTATTATTAAATCATAGCTGTGTCCATTAATGCGATCATGGAGCATCATACACTGGTTTTATAGACCATTTGACACATTTTCTTTTTTTGTTATTTTAGAATGACTAACATTTATTAGAATATCTATAATAAGGAAATTTAAATTAAATTTAAATGCCATTTTTAAAATATAAATACAAATAACGTCATCTTTCAGAAGGAATCATGTGCTTTGAGAACTGTTGCAATTTTAATTTTATTGCTTACTTGGCTGAGGAGAATAAACAGCCTGGAAAAGCAAGAGTTTTTTTGTTTTTTTTTTTTTTTTATCTTCTATTTGATTTTATTAAAGGTCAAATAGTCCTCATTGTACAGAGGTCTCACTTATACATTGTTAAGTATTTCCTGGGACATGGAAAAAAATCCCTCAATATCTTCTAGCCCTTGAAACAACAAATACCACCCTATGACCAAACTTAGCAAAGCCTTGCTATTCTCAAAGCATATTGATTTCTACTTTTCGTTTTTCTTTCTTTCTTTCTTTTCTTTTTTAGTTTTTCTTTTTTTTTATTGTTAAATCATAGCTGTGTACATTAGAGCAATCATCTGTACCAATTGTAAGATGCACCAGAGATGTGGCCCCACCCTTTACCCTCCCTTCACCAAAACCTCCCCCCTCCCTTCCCCTTCCTTGGCCCTTTCCCCATAGTGTTGTGCTATAGTTGGGTTATAGCCTTCATGTGAAAGCTATAATTTAGCTTCATAGTAGGGCTGAGTACATTGGATACTTTTTCTTCCATTCCTGAGATACTTTGCTAAGAAGAATATGTTCCAGCTCCATCCATGTAAACACAAAAGAGGTAAAGTCTCCATCTTTCTTTAAGGCTGCATAGTATTCCATGGTATACATGTACCCCTGGCCAAACTGCAACAACAACAACAACAACAACAAAAATATCTGGGCATTGTGGCGGGCACCTGTAGTCCAGCTACTCGGGAAGTTGAAGCAAGGGAATCACCTAAGCCCAGGAGTTGGAGGTTGCCATGAGCTGTGATGCCACAGCACTCTACCAAGGGCAATAAAGTGAGACTGTCTCTAATAAAAAAAAAAAAGAAAGAAAGAAAGAAAACAAAGAAAGAAATGTGTTTTAGGGATAGATGAATAGAGAGAGAACTTACAAATTAATGGAAAAAGTACGCTTCCATAGTATGCAAATTAATGAAAGATATAAACAATTCACAAATTACATGATCAAGAAAAATATTAAAAGACACTCAATCTCACTTTCAATTGAATAAATCTAGTTTAAGACAACAGAATATGTTTGTTCATCACAGTGTCAAATGTTAACAAGATTAATAATGCTCAGTGCTATCAATATTGTTATGGGGAGAGAGGTGGGGTACTCTCACATTCTATCAGTTTCACCTTTCTGAGTGACAATTTTATATTTATCCAAGATTCTTAAGTGTTCATACTCTTTTAGCAATGTATGCTTGAGAAAGCATGGTAAAGAAATACTGTGTAAATACACGAGTGAACAAGGATGATTATCAATGGCTATAATTGTTTTATTTATTTATAATTGTTTTAAACAACAGTGACAAGGAGAGACTATACCTCAAAGGCACAGAATCTAATAAATTATGATACATAATTACTATATGAAACCACTAAAATGATCATCTAGATCTGCCTTTATTACTGTGAAGGGAAAGACTATATCTTATATGACTTCATTTTTTAAAATATGTACAGGCTTTCACGTATGTTTTTGTTTGTTTGTTTGCTTGCTTTTTGCAGTTTTTGGCTGGGGCTGGATTTGAACCCACCACCTCCGGCATATGGGGCCAGTGCCTTACTCCTTTGAACCGCAGGTGCCGCCCTCTCATGTATGTTTTTATGAGAAAATGCATGGAAATAAACAGTAAAATGAGGTGCTGATTTTATGATGATTTTCACTTTTTTCTTCATTCTTACTTTTTTTTTTTTTTTTTTTAAGACATAGTCCTCTGTTGCTAGGGATGGAATAAGGTGACATCATCACAGCTCATAGCAACCTCAAACTCCTAGGCTCAAGCGACCTTCCTTCCTCAGCCTCCTGAATAGCTGGGACCACAGGTGTGTGCCACCATCCTCAGCTATTTTGTTTTTCATTTTTCATAGAGATAGGATCTTGTTACTGCCTAAATCAATCTCAAACTTCCATGCTCAAGTGATCTTCCCACCTCAGCTCCCAGAGAGCTAGGATTACAGCCAGCACCCCTGGCCCATTCCTTTCTTTTTTTTTTTTTTTTTTTTCTTTTTTTCTCTAACTAAATATTTTTACAATGAGTTTGTGCTTTTCAAAATAAAGAATAAATAAAACTCATAACACAACAAACAAGTTCTTAGGCTACTTTTCAAAACTGCATGAAGAAAGTATAAAACGTTTTCTCTATAGAAGGTGACCCTAACTTCTGTACCAGCTATGGATCTGAGAAACCATAAAATTGTTAGTAAACTATCCTCTACTGAAAAATTAGTTAAGACGAACTGATATAAAGCCTCACTATAGTCATATAAGTGCAGTATATGTCCCATCTATTGCTGTGAAAGAAATCACCCTGCTATAGTTTGGATGCTGTCTTCTCCAAATCTTAGGCTGAAATTAGATCTTCAATGTTGGAGACGAAGCTTGAGAGGTACTCAGGTCATGGGGGTGAATCCCTCGTGAATAGATTCATTCCCCCAGGGTATGGGGTAAGTTCTCCCTCTGTCAGTTCTTATGAGAGCTGGCTGTTAAAAAGAACCTGGCATCTCTCACTCCTGTTTCTCCTGGCCATGTGATCTCTGAGCACTCCAGCTCCCCCTTGCCTTCTTCCATGAGTGGAAGCATCCTGAGGTCCTGACCAGGAGCAGATGCTGGCACCTCACTTTTTTTACAACCTGCAGAACCATGAGCTAAACAAACCTTTTTTCTTTATGAATTACCCAGCTGCAGGTATTCATTTATGGCAACACAAATGGACTTAAAACATATCCCAAAACTTAACAGCCAGAAACAACAAACATTTGTTATTGCACATGTTGGAATGAGGAATCCAAGAGTAGCTTAGCTGGGTGCTATGAGTTTAAAGTCTCTTATGACATTATAATCAGGGTGTCAGTCTAAGCTGTAGTCATCTCAAGATTCAAATGAGAAATAATCCATTGCTGAGCTCATGTATGTGGCTGTTGGCAAGGCCTCAGCAGATCATCTCCCAAACTTGGACCCCTCCCTAAGGCTGCCTCATGACATAAAAGCTGGATTTCCCCAGAGTACCATGAGAGAATGGGAGATAGTAACCAACCTCAGAAGTAGTATCTCATCCCTTCTACTGTATTCCATTCATTAGAATTGAGTCAATCCAGGGGACACTCAAGGGCATGAGTCCCAGGAGGTAGAGATCTTTGGGGATAACCTTAGAGGCCAACTACCAACATGGACCAAAAGCAAAAAAACAGAGAGTAAAGAAGTTGAAACTAAAACTTGTGTAACAATATTCACAGAAGCTTTACATATGATAGTCAAAATACTGGAAACAAACCAAATACCAATAGCAGAATAGATAAACAAATTGTGATATACCCATGCAGAGGAATACTACTCTGCAATAAAAAGGAGCAAACTACTAATTTAGGCACCAACATGATGAATCTCACAGATCTTTTGCTGAGCAAAAGAAGCTGGATTCAAAAGATCATATGGTATAAACAGGGAGAATTGATCTATGGTAGAAAACAAAATCAGAAAAATAGCCGCTTCTTATAATGAAGATTACATTTGAAAGACTTCTGAACAACCTTTCTGGGGTAAAGGAAATGTTCTACATTCTGATTAGGAATATAAATCACACAGTTGCATGCATTTGTTAAAACTTATCAAATATACACATAGGATTCCCACCTCTTTGTCTATAAATGTTACTTTAAAAATGTAAATAAATATTAAACTCAAAAAAAGAAAGAAAGAAAACGTAGGGTTTTTTAAATATTAGGATGAGTTTAAAAGGAAGAGAAAATTATGACACGTTTTGAATTCTTCCAGAAATAAACGAAAATTCTAATCCATCTAAAGACAAAGTGTCAGGAATCTCTATTGGGAAATAGCTGGATGAATAGCAATTTTTCAACACTGGAAATTAAATTTGGTTCAAGTTAAGGGCAAAGTAAGGGATCAAGGGATTTCTCAATGTCTAATGCCATCCTGAAAACAAGTCATTTAGTGAAAAGAAATGCTGGCACAGGAGACAGAAGAAAAACAGCTCAAAAAGAGGTAAGAAGGTCACTGATTTAGTTTAGAGATTGAAGTCAAAAGATGAATGATATTTGCCCCAAGTCATTAAATAACAGGTCAAGTGAGAGTTCCTACTCCAATGCTCTAACTCAGTTCCCACTGCTCTGGCTATTTGCTTATCTTACAAAAAATAATTTGCTATAATTAAAGTATTGCTTTTACTTCAAACCTAAAAAGGAAATCTGGATTTTTATCTTTTCTTTCCATACACTAGATTCTAAACTCTTAATGATATGAATCCTAGTTTTAAAAGTTTCATCTCCAAAAGAAATTTAATAAAGAAGAAAAAAAATTGTCTCTAAAGCTAGGGGAAAAGTTTTACCAATTGAAACCACTCTCCAGAGTCAGCATATACTTCAAGTAATCAAGATCAGCTTTTCACTCCTACAAAGAAATCTGCAGCAACACTGCAACCTACCTGTTCCAGATTGAATTGCTTAAGCCCTAATTATCCATTTGAATGAAATCATGTAGTGTTTTACTGAAGTGTATTGTTTTTGTTATAATATTTTTATTGTGCATTCCCCAGTAAGAATGTGATATCCTGAAAATGATTCAGCCTCACTATAAATATTCCTAATGGAGTCACCAAAAACTTCAAAACCTTAATAATATACCAAATATTAAGGGCTTTGGGGAAAGAAAACCACAGTTCAATCAACATTCTTCAAATATCACAGCAATAATTTAATGACCAACTTTTTACCAAGGGTCAGAACCTTACCCTTATTTTCCACGTCAGCATGTAAAGAAGGGCCACAATGATGGTAGACATGAGAGAGAGAGAGAGAGAGAGACAGAGAGAGAGAGAGAGAGAGAGATATTGAGATTTTGTTTAGGAACTAAAAAAATTAGATTGAAAAAATAGTGCTACATGTAATGAGATAGTATTCCTTATTGAGGGTTTCTTGACTTTAATAGATCAAACAACACTAACCAAAAAGGGTGATTAAGAATACAGCCTATAAAATGACGAAACTAGCCTGGATCAGGCCCATGGTCCCTTGGAGTTTATCCTTGGTCCATTAACTGAAGACTGCCTTAAAATGTCTCCATGCCCAAAGGAGCCTCGGAGCTGAGCTGTTCCACATGTTTTTTTCTGTTATTTCGTGTGCTAGCACTCTTTCCCTCCTATTTCTTTTGAATATCTTAATTAAGCAAACCCAAGTATGGCTTTAAGTTAAAGATCCATAAGCTTTATCGAGAGAACAGAACTACTGGATTTTTCACAACTAAACCAAGATTGGAAAGCAGTTACCTGGCAGTGAAAGGATTATTCATTTTGCTGTTTTACCTCTCCTTTTCCATTTGTCTCACTTTCTCTACTAGCTTTGACAATAGGCATTTTTTTGAGTCCAAAGGACAAGTCCTGTTAGAATAACATAAAAAATATCAGACAGACAGACATACAGACACACACATGTTCACCGTCTTATTAAAAAAGAAAAATTTTCTGCAAAGTCTGCCTCCTGCTAATTGGCCACAGTATTATTATATGGAGAAAAAAAGAGCATAGAACTGACTTTGTATTCTCACACACAATCAAGGGTGCAAAATGAATATTTCAACAGGCATACATTTTGAAGTTTTAATTAAAATCAGTAATGCTATCGATATTGTAATGTCTTAGAATAACACCCAGGGAAGTAATCACCTGGCTCCCAAGTGAATAGCAATACACATGCAATTAATTATAAAAGACTTTGCAGCTGGAATCATCTCGGAATCACCAAGACATTGAGGCAGTGTTCATACTTTTAACTACAGAAGGAAACTCCACTCAGATGCAGCTACTCTCCCTATTAGGCCTCCTACCTGAAAGCCCGCCATAAACTTTGTTCATCTTCTCTGCCACAGTAAACAATCTTCCTATTTTCTGTAGTCAAGGCTTATTTTTCTATTGCAGAGGTTTACCGACAGAAGTTGAGGTTGGTGTGAGGCCATTTGGTGAAACAATCTTATTTTTAAGTTCACTCCCCCTTACCTTTCCGGCTTATAAATCAACAGAGGGTTTCACTGGAGCTAAAATAGTTTTACTATTTCTTCTATGATGCATCACGCTTAAGAGCTCACTCTGAAGATCCTTTGAAGATCCCTTTTTCCTACATAAATAGATTATTAGGGTAGGAGATTGGAGAATTTTGGAAGCAGCCCAACTAAAGCAGAGGGCTTAAAAATATATTCAGCTAGCAAGAGTTTCATTGAGGGTACTGTGGATACCAAGTGACCAAACCACAGATACTTAAACAATTAAGTTGTGAGAGAGTCACAACTTATTTAATGACTGTTTTAAAAATGATTTATTGAGCACCCGTAGCTCAGTGGTTAGGGTGCCAGCCACATAGACTGGGGTGGCGGGTTCGAACCTAGCCCAGGCCTGCTAAACAACAATGACAACTACTACAACAACAACAACAACAACAAAAAAAAAAAAAAAAATAGCTGGGCATTGCAGCAGGTGCCTGTAGTCCCAGGTACTTGGGAGGCTGAGGCAAGAAAATCAATCACTTCAGCTGAAGAGTTTGAGGTTGCTGTGAGCTGTGACCTCACAGCACACTACTGAGGGCAACATAGTGAGACTCTGTCTCAAAAAAAAAAAAACAAAAAAAACAAAAAACTATTTTAATGAAAAGTAAAAGTGATTTAATGAACAAAATCCAACATGAAAAGATTCTTATCTATGATTTTACAGAAAACTTCCACTTCAAATGGAAAAAAAGAAGGAAAAAGAGAAGGGAGGAAGAAGAGGAGGAAGAGGGGGAAGGAGGGAGGGAAGAGGGAAAGTGAGAGGAAAAGAAAAAATGTGAGACGTTGCCCAGAGTTGTCTGTCCATCTGAAAAACAGGAGGATTTGTCTTGAGAGTTGGAGAAGTTTGTTCACAAATATTTCAACATACGAACGCAAGGAGTTCCAGCCTCTCATTGCAAAGATTCCACTTTGGAATATCCTAATGTCTACCACTCCTGGAGGATGATCATAGCCCAGGGACTTGGACTCCTGGTGACCTCTCTGGGCTCTCTAAGATTTATAGAAATATCTCACAATATCAAGGAAATAACAAGCTTTGAAATGTTAAGGCTGCATTGATTTTTCTACGGAGGGTTGAGAAAATTTATTATTGTTTTATTCATACCAATTTTAATGATACAAGTAAACAGTTATTAGCAAACTCATAAATAACAACTTTCCCTTTTCGCATAGCATTGGATAGTCTTGCCTGGATTAAAACTGGGTAAAGCCTGGATTAAAACTGGGTAAATGTGATGTTGACACAAGGAAATTCTAACAAAAAACAATGATATTTAGAAATCTAAAAACTGGCCACACAAAGTTCACACGCCTAAGCAAAGTTACCTAGTGAACCTTCAAAGCAATCAGCTAGCAGTTGTTATATAGTTAATTTTAGATCCTGACTCTCAAACTAAAAAGATGTAGTTAGTTGGCCACAGTTAGAAATGTTTTATTCAAATCCATCTCCTGAACAAATGTAAGGAACATGAATTTACTCTCCTTTCTAATTTTAATAAATGTAACATTTGTAATAGTTGCACTATTAGAATATTAGCAAAATGTGGCATATTTCTCCTACACAATGTAAGACCATCAAACCATTAAAAATGATCTGGTTTATTTCTACAAAGGAAATGATCTGGTTGTAAATAAATTGTCTTAAACCACTACTTACAATCAACAAAATGAAACTAACAGATTTGGGTCCACATTGAAAGCAAAGAAAACTGACCAGGTCAACTGAATCCAATCAAGAGCCACCACCCAACATTTCTCTAAGACTCTTCTTATCGCTCTTGAATGCCGTGGAAAACAATAACATCCAGGAACTACCTGTGTAAGCTAATCATTCTATAACATTAACTAATTTAACATCCCCAAAACCAGGATTATTATTATGCATGCTTCATAACATTAAAAAATATGGAGGTTGAAGGCTACAAATTCCACTAAATTTATACAGCTAGTGATTAGAGAAGCCATTAATTTTGCTTTATTATGCTGTATTATCCCCCACACCTGTACCCACATACAAAGTGCAGTTAGCTCCATGGTATTTTAAATGCCAGATGCTCTTCCTAACCTTCAATTATCAAAATACATAAATGGTGACCCTTCTAAACTTTCTCCTGTATTGGTTCCAGATCTGTAATTCTATAAAGGGCCTTGTTCCCCTCTGCAATCGAGCTATTGTAATCAAAAGCACATTCCATCTATATAAAGTAGTCTCTATAACTTTTCCTAGTCCCAGTCATCTGATAAATGAAAATATGCCTTAACAGATGTGGTTTGTTAACATTACTATTAACACTGCCTGAAGCATGCTCTGGGTTTATAGTAATGTATGACACGGGGGCTGAGACAAGGGGAACATCCAAAGGGCAACTGATAAGTGCCCTGTGTAGCGCTCTAGGGGCAGTCTAAATGGAGATGATGTCAGCCCACCAAAGACATCCTAAGAGGCATGAGGCATGTGCAGATTGTATACACTTTGACTACTAAAACCAAAGAGTGGACTCAACAAAAAGGAAGTACCCACGATCCTATCTCAATGACCTACGATGAAAGTTTATGGAAAAGGAAAGAGAGAAGAGTGAGGAAGGAAAGGAACTAAACATTTTGCATGGCTATTGTGTGCTGTGATATCCTGCCAGGCATCCCAAAGTCTCTACTTATTCACAGGGGCAGTATTGTCTATTTTATGGGCATTATCTCATATAATCCTACATAATCAACCCTATAAAATAGACATTATTATCTGTATTTTATAGGTAAGGAAACTAAAGTCCAGGAAGGTCTCATAACTAACATAATTCAGCTAGGCTGGCATTCTCCCTTCTTTCTTCGGGATGCCATGCCATTCTCTCATCCCCTTTCTCTCTTCCCACCCCCATCTTCCCTTCTCTCATTCCCTGCTCTCTGCTCTCTTCTCACTTTCTCATCTCTTCCCCCACTCACTTCCCTCTCTCTAATATAAAATGAACTTATACTTTTATATTCTAAAAAAGTAATAATAATAAGGTAATTCAGCTAGTTAGCCATAGAGCTTAGATGAAAACCCAGATTTTTCTCTTCAGTAGCCTCTGCCCTTTCCTTTACGATAAGCTGGCATATCCAAGAAGACTGTCTTTGGAGGCATATAAAATTGTGAGTTGGATAGTACAGAGGACACCCACCAGAGCAGGTGTGGCTATCCTTGTTAATGTGTCAGAGAGGGAGCGTTAATATGTCCGAGTGCAGGAAACTGTGTGTTGTCCATTTGATTTATTGTCACAGTTGGTGTAGTTTCACCTCATTGGTTTTATAAGCTGATTGGATCACCTGCCTGTTCATGAAGTCATTTCTCTTCTATTCATTTTTTACCCTCTTGGTTACAATGTTGTTTTCCTGAGTATGGTTTCTAAGTATTAAGTGAATGCGACATAGTAGTATTCCACGATCCTCCAATGTACAGAACATGGTCAGGGGCCCTTTGTACTAAATAAATGTTAATTTTTTTACCAAATACAAGAGGTGTATGATTACTAAAACCAAATAAAGCAAAAATCATAATTTAACATACTCAAATAAGTTTCATAGACAACTTAAAATGGTTACATGGTCACTTGGAAAAAATAGTCTCCAAAAACTAGAATTTGGATAAGGAGATGAAATCTCAGATTAGAAAAATGAGTAGTTTAGAGACTTTGGGATATCTGGCAGGATATCATAGCAAACTGGTATGGTGACAAAAATTCAAAATTAGCCAAATTGTACTTTTGCCCAATCGACTTCAAAGATTGAATATCTGAAATGGCTATTGCTGACAACAAACACTCAGTTACAGAGATAATACAGCAGTCTAATAGTGTCAAATGGCCAAAGAAGATTCCTTGCTTAAGTCTTTGATCATAATTAGACCTTGCTAGCAAAACTATAGGAATCCAAAGTCCATTCAGCTCAGCAAGCCCATGAGAAAAGTGAATAATTACTGTACTCCTGTATAACCCCTTTATAGTTAACTGGCTGAGTCCATATGACCCATAGCAAGCAAAAAAGGCACTTGCATAGCGTAATGTAGGAAACTCTGGAGTGAAGCCACAAGGCTATAACAAGTGGAAAATCTAGCAGAGTGTACAGAAATAAAAGACACTACTATGTATTGGTGAAAGGTTGTTCACTTAGTCTATAAAATCAATAAGTGTCACCTCAATTCACAAATCAAAGATACAACCAGGACCAATACCCCAGTAAAAGGCAATAACTGGAATTAATCTGTGCTTTTACATATAACTTCAGAAGGTAACCATCACTGACCATCTTTTATAAAGAGAAATACTGCCTTGCTGCATTAAGTACCACTACTATTTGCTATTCAGAAGCTAAGTTCTTACAAAAGCCACTGAAAATCAGGACATCATATTTTTGAAAGGGAAGTCAGTGATTTATAATTTTCTATTTATTAGATTATCAAAGACCAGTGACATAGTAATTAGCATGATAATGCAGAAAGATGAATGATCTGGACTATCTTTAGGTCACATCCTCCTAAATTTATTCCCCTCCATTAGTGAATTGGCAGCATAAAATGAGAGTTGGTTCAAATTCGTGTGCCGGCACACTTGAGATTTTAAAACACATTGCATATTGTCAAAGTTTAACAGAAACTTGGCCCAGACATTGACACGTTGTGGTATCTTTCAGTGAGCTTGTTGTGATTATGGTTGTTTTTACAAGTCACAGACTGTGGAGTATATTAACTTTAAAAGAAAGCATAAGTCATCAATAAACTTCTAAAAGCAATAGGTCTTTTCTCTGGAAGGCTCTTTGCTGGTTGGCGATGTGCACATTTGGCAGTAAAAGCTTGGAGTGAGTTGTCCTTTATAATGGACAGATGGGAGATGGCATAATTAAGAGTCAAAGGAAAAGAGAGGAAGAATGGGGGCAAAGGGTAAATTTTAGCAGAATCGTTAAACAGCCAGATAGACTGAGCACTGTACAGGAGAAGTGCAAAGAAAAACCTTAGTGGGCAGTAGAGGCTAGAAAATTCTAAGAGAAGGGACACAAGTAGTAGTAATCATTGGTTTTCAAAGTAAATGCTTGGGCTGTACAATGTGACCCTACTTTATAACCAACAAATCCCCATGATTTGCTTGGAATAAATGGCCGCATTTCCCCATTCTTGTGATGTTTCACTTAGAAGAATTGTTTCCAGTTCCAGACAGGTTATCACAAAAGATACCAGATTGCTATATTTTATGGCTGAGTAGTAGTCCATAGTATGCATATATCACATACTATTAATCCATTCCTATATTGGTGGGTAGTTGGGTTGACCAAGTTGGAACTAAGTATAGTTAGATAGTTCCAATCAACACTCAAGTATACATATGGAAGTAAATCTCGATGAAAATCAAGCTGAGGTAGAGGGAATGGATAAATTCACATCTAACGGGTATGGTGTACACTATCTGAGTCCAGAGCACACTTTGATTCAATATGTACAAAGTATGTAAAAAAAAAATGTGTATCCCCTAATATTCTGAAATTTTAAAAAATGGCCATATCATGGAAGCCAGTGAAGGGACCAAGTTCTGCATCATGGTTGGCACAAGGTCAAATAATGTCAGCCTCCTTGAACAAAGGGACAAAACATACAGGAAGGTTATATTTGAAGGGCCAGCTAAAATGTAGTATAAAAAGTATATCCTACCTGTGTTTGCTGAAGTGTTGAGCAGAAACAAGATGCCAGAGAGTAGAGGTTTATCCAAGGTCAGCCATGATGGTGATGGTACCAGAAATATCATCCCAAAGTCAGAACCACAAAAGGAATTATAGAACTAGAAACCTCTGGACAAAAGGTAAAAAATGCAACATTGAAGACTAATACGAGGTGAAGTAGAAAGTTAAGTGTTATGCCATTAACAACTTAATCAAATGTATCAATGCTACATTGATACATTGATACATTGTGACCAAGAATATCATATTGTCACAATAATATGGTTCTCATTAAATAGATGACAAAACTGAGATTAATAAGCTAATGGACTACTATTTATTTGTAGATAGTAGATGGGTTTTTCCACCAAAATTCTTGACAGAGTATCCACCTACATGATCACTTCTACCATGTAGGAAAAGGCAACATGAAGCCCATTTTATAACACTCAAAATGTGCCTAACTTCTCTTCATATGAGCAGGGGGCCAGCCCCATATACCGAGGGTGGCAGGTTTGAACCTAGCCCTGGCCAAACTGCAACAAAAAAAATAGCTGATCATTGTGACAGGGGCCTGTAGTCCCAGCCACTCGGGAGGCTGAGGCAAGAGAATTGCCTAAGCCCATGAGCTGGAGGTTGCTGAGCTGTGATGCCACAGCACTCTACCCAGGGTGACAAAGTGAGACTCTGTCTCTAAAAAAAAAAAAAGCATAATCTCTGACTATAGTCTTGACAGAAAATGAAAAATAATGAGCTAGTAGATAATTTCCACTAAAAAGCATCCAAAACACACATAAAAAATTAAAATTACAAATGAGAAAAAATTTTGGATAAAAATTGGCCAGGCACGATGGCTCATGCCTGTAATCCCAGCACTTGGGAGTCTTGAGGCAGGTGGATTGCCCGAGTGCACCAGTTTGAGAACAGCCTGAGCCAGAGCAAGACCTGGTCTCTAAAAATAGCCAGGCATTGTGGCAGGTGCCTTTAGTCCCAGCTACTTGGGAGGTTGAGGCAAGAGAATCGCTTGAGCCCAAGCGTTTGAGGTTGTCGTGAACTATGACCCCATGGTGCTCTACTGAGGGTGACAAAGTGAGACTCTGTCTCAAAATAAATAAATTAATTAATTAATTAATGTGTCCCTGTTGAATCAGGCTTTGTTTTTCAATTAGCAGCACTTTTTCATTTGAAACAAGTGTATATTACATTTTTGTTTAATAACTCTTCCTCGTATCTGAATTAAATGAGAAATTGATTTCTATATGCATATTTTTCCCATCGATACCTACCCAGGAATAGTATTTCATTTGGATTTAGATCACATGAATATTTGTAGTGCAGTATTTCAGACACTCTTGCAGAGTACTTTCATTTAAAATGAATAAGAATACCCACTATGACCAACAGAACAACTGAATGTCATCAATCTTTTGACTTGGAGTCTATTGTAGAGTGCGAGCTGTGAGGTGGCAGGGCCCCTGCAGCTTGGGAGAACGTCCAGGGAATGAACCCCTCTACTGACACTCCACAGCAGACAACATCATATTTTCTCTAAGCTTCAACTTTTAACCCAGCAGAAGAAAAACATGTTTTCCTTAAAACTTTAGCTTTTAACTTCAAAGCAGTCACATACATTTTCCAGCTAATCTTGTAGATATGTAGTATTGCCCATATTTTAGAGATCACGCAGTAATAATAGATGATGTTTACCTGGGAATTTGTGCCTTTTTCTCTTCTCATAATTTAATTGAAAATGTGCCTTACTTCCCTGAAAAACAATTTTGTTCTGCCTCCTTAAAAATAAAGCTATACAGGGACTCAGAGCTGGTGATAGAGAAAAATATCCCAGACCTCCTGATCCCATCTTTCCCTCTCAATTCCATCTCTGTCTCTCATGTCTCTCTTTATTTTTTGCATTTTATTTCACTGTTTCCCACTGATCCCACTCTGGTTCATTTACTTTTCGTGTGGATTCGTGAAAGGTGGTACCCAACCAGGGACCAGAGTATGGGAGAAGTGCAAGTAAGAAGGTGAAGAAATTCCCTGCGGAACAAAGCAGTGAAATTGTGCAGTTGGTGAGTATTTCACCAGGGATAATCATTGTCAGGAGTAATAAATTATGGGACAGTCAGGCTCAAAGGAGTGAGAACTCTTTATTCTAATGCTTAAATATGTGATAAAAACAAGGGGCTGCTGTGTTCAGGTTGCTCAGATAGAATGCTTTTTCTACTTTGTTCAGGAACTTTGCCCTTGGTTTCCTGAGGAAGGCACTGTTAACTCTGCCATTTGGGAAAAGTGGGAGAAAAGTTACGTTCTCGTTATACAGCTCATGGGCCCTCTAAAATTCTTATTGATACCTTTACTCTCTGGGAGCTAATAGAGATTGTTTAAATCCCAGTCATGAACAGGGACACACACACCCCAAAATCTGTACAGGGTTTATCCCCTTCCGCTCCGGCAGAAGACCCCCTTCCCCCTGAATTGTAACAGGAGTTACAAGGTGAGGAACGTAAGTATGGAAAGGACCGTTCCTCGTCTTCCTTAGATGAAAACACAGAGCCTCCTGGGCTGGCAGCTAGTGCTGGACCTCAGATTTTTAATCTGCCTAAACCTGCTTTGCCTTGCCAATCTTCATACCCTCCTTCTCCAGCAAAGCTCAAAGAATTTACCTCTGTAGCAGCTTCAGTTCCTGACAGGGAGGCCTATTATTCTAGCAAGGAATAAAAAAAAACCTGTTCTTCATGCCTGTTAACACTTTCAAAAATAAATTTTTGGACATAAATCAGTGATTGCCCCTGAAAATTGCCAAAGAAAGCGGTGACGGCTGCAAACGAAATCCTCCTCCAAAGATCAGGACGAACTCTACACTGAGCTTAAATGACCTTGAAAACAACTATATAACAGGCAACAGCCCCCTCGTTTCTTGAGAAGAATCATCATTAACTCTTTGTATCCTTTATTGTAACTATGAAGCTACTATTAAGCTAAGGACAAAGGTATATAAAGTTTGGAAAAATTTGTTTCTCCAAAACTCAATATTTAACACCCCAAGGCACCTGAATTCTCACCAGCAATTAAATGTTCCTTCTTCTAAATTCTAAACTATTCTGACAAATGCTATGTAAGTGCTGCTGCCAAATTTCTCCTGGGAGTTTTGGAATTCTGCTCTCACACAGCCCTTGTCCCCAATCACTGTGCTCCACCTGCTTTATTTTGGTTGCTCACTCAAAACTTTAATTCTCATTAGTTCTAATTTTGTTCTCGAGGAATTCAGTGTTTCTATATCTAGTGCGTATTACAAAAACTCAAGCTTCAATCTCAAATAACAGCCTATTAAGACATAGTTTGTCTAACTAATCTAACATGCCACCCACCTACAACTAAAAGACAATAACAATTTTATTGTAACATGGCCAGGCCAATGTATTTGTCATCTTTACTTTAGAGAAAAATGCTCTTTGAATGGATCCTTAAAAAATTATAATAATATTACATTGATTAAAATAATGAGTCTGGTTCAAATACTTTGTTTTTTCTTAATAAAATTTATGTCTAAAAACGATGATTAAAACTATATTTATGCATCTAATTTACAGAGTATATAAATAATTAATAATTTAAAATGATTACTAAAATAAATCAATTGCTAATACATATTAATTAGGTAATTAAAAATTAATTATATAAATAAAAAATATAGAAAAGAAACAATAGAACAAAGGAATATGCCAATTTTTGTCATCAGAAAAAAAATCAGACAAATGGCGTCTTTTGTGAGATCTAAAAACCATCAATATGCTTAAAGGTCCAGCGCACCCTTCCTTTTTCAGAATTCTGACTCCTGCAGCCTCACAGGTGCTTTCTAAGGCATAACATGCTCTCCAACAAACTCACCTCACACACATGGATTCTAATTCACCTGTATATTTACTTATTCTTTCTACTTCTTATACTTCTACTGCTCTATAATGGCAACTTCTTAGAAATGATCCTAACTTTATTATAGTTCCCTTATTCCACTGATTAACAACAAAGGCTCCGGGAAATATCATCTTGGTGGCAAACAGCACTTGCCGACTTTACTGGTCAAATTGAGTGCCATTATCCCCCTGATAGAATATTCAATTTGCTTCAAAAACTTCTTTCCTTTTTCCTCACACTATTATTTTGCAGCCTATTCCTCAGGCTCCTACAGTATTCACTGACGGCTCTACTTCAGGAATTGCTAGTATGGTAATCATCATCGCTTTAGATGCCTACATTCAAAAAACAGAAAGAGAGCGCATCAACAAATTCAGAAGCCATCTGATGGAACCGGAAAAAGAAGAACAGTCTAAGCCTAAACCCAGCAAAAGAAAAGAAATATCCAAAATTAAATCAGAGATTAATGAAATTGAAAACAAAAGAATCATTCAGAAAACTAATGAAACAAGGAGTTGGTCTTTTGAAAAAATAAATGTAACATTACCTGTGAATTTATCTCAGCCTTGATATGAGGAATCAGGTTTGCAAACATTAATTGAACTTAACAATTATTTATGAAAACCTTTTGTACAAAGAAAAGATTAATAGGTATGATTATAGCAGATGATACAGTTTTAATTGCTACAGTAACTACTACTGTTCCTTCGGCTATGGCCCTCACACACTCCATACAGACAGCTCATTATGTCAGTACTTTAGCTCAAAATACTTCTTTAGCATTGTCTTTACAGGAAGATATAGATGAAAGAATAGAAACAAAATTAAGTACACTAGAACAAGTTATAACTCTAATAGGAGACGAAGTACAAAGTATGAAAGCACGTCTTCCTTTATACTGTCATGCTCATTTGCAATGGACAGGTGTCACTCCTAAATCTACAATTAATCTCAACGGGAATGGAATAAAGTGAAAAATCAATATGGTAGAATAATGATTTTAGTCTTGATGTAACTAAACTGCATCAAGAAATACAAATAATTCATGAAAGTCATTTAGATATATATAAACCTGCTCATTTAACTAAAAATCTATTTAACAAATTACAATCTCTTAACCCTGTTAACAAAATACAACATTTAATACTTGAGTTAAGTATGTTTAGAACACTAACACTTTTTAATAATATATTTTCCCAGTTTTCTGCAAGTTTGGACTCAAACAACTTCTCTCTGCACCAACAAAAGGTATAAATTAAAACCACCCTGAGATATCACCTCACCCCAGCTAGAAGGGCCCATATCACAAAATCTCAAAACTGCAGATGCTGCCGCGGCTATGGAGAAAAAGGAACATTTTTACACTACTGGTGGGACTGCAAACTAATACAACCTTTTTGGAAGGAAGTACGGAGAAACCTCAAAGAACTGAACCTAGACCTCCCATTTGATCCTGCAATCCCATTACTGGGCATTTACCCAGAAGGAAAAAAAAAAAAAAACCTTTTATTATAAAGACACTTGTACTAGGCTGTTTATTGCAGCCCAATTTATAATTGCCAAAATGTGGAAACAAACTAAATGTCCTTCAACCCAGGAATGGATTGGTAAGCTGTGGTATATGTATACCATGGAATATTATTCAGCTGTAAAAAATGGAGATTTTGCAGCATTTGTACTAACCTGGGTGGAGGTAGAATGCATTATTCTTAGTGAAGCATCACAGGAATAGAGAAGTATGAATCCTATGTACTCAATTTTGATATGAAGACAATTAATGACAATTAATGACATGGTGGGGCATGGGGGAAAGGGAGAGCAGACAGAGAAGGAGGGAAGAGGTGAGGGAAGGAAAAGATAATATTGAGTAATTCTCACATAAATTGGATTTAATTTTGACCAAAGTACATTACTTAAACATTAATTCTTAATTCAACCTGTTAATACATTTTTTAGGATATTGCATCCTCATTTATAAGTGACATATGTTTGTAATTTCCCCTTTATAGTAATATATTTTCTCCCATTTTAATATCAGGTGTACCCAGATCAAGTAGAATGATTTTGAAGTATTTCTTCTTTTTCTATTGCCTATAAGATTTGGCACAATCTGTTTTTTAAAACGATCTTTTACTTTTATTTATAAATATTAGTTGTCTATTTTTTGAGACTTAAAACAAAATAATAAGAAGTTAACTGATGACTCCATACCAAATCTCAGAGTCAAAGCATTCTATAATAGACATACTCTTATTTGACAATGTGAATGTTACTTTCTTTGCATTATTATTATTGCTTAATATTTCGATGTAGCAATAGTCTGATTCCTTTTCTGAATGTATTTATGTTTGTTCGTTCTTTATTAGGCTTTTGTTTCTAGTCCTTCTCTTAAACAATGTTATTACTAAATTCTAAGCCTTTTTTAATTTTGTGAATGCAAAAAAAATGGAAAACTAATAAACACATATATATGTAAAAATAAAAAGAATAAAAATAAAAAAGAAATAAAAAAGGAGGAGATGTAGAGTGCACGCTCTGAGGTGGCAGGGCCCCTGTGGCTTGGGAGAACATTCAGAGGACGAACCCCTCTCTACTAGCCCTCCTCAACAGATAACAACGTATTTTCTCTAAGCTTCAACTTTTAACCCAGCAGAAGAAAAACATGTTTTCCTTAAAACTTTAGCTTTTAACTTCAAAGCAGTCACATACATTTTCCAGCTAATCTTGTAGATATGTAGTATTGCTCATATTTTAAAGAGGTCACACAGTAATAATAGATGATGTTTACCTGGGAATTTGTGCCTGTTTTTCTTCTGATAATTAAGTTGAAAATGTGTTACTTACCTGAAAAACAATTTTGTACTGTCTCCTTAAAAATAAAGCTGTTCAGAGGCCAGGCACAGTGGCTCACACGTGTAATCCTAGCATTCTTGGGAGGCCAAGGCAGGTGGATTGCCTGAGCTCACGAGTTCAAGACCAGACTGAGCCAAAGTGAGACCCTGTCTCTAAAAATAGCCAGGTGTTGTGGTGGGAGCCTATAGTCCAGCTACTTGGGAGGGTGAGACAAAAAGATTGCTTGAGCACAAGAGTTTGATGTTGCTGTGAGCTGTGATGGCATAGCACTCTACTGAGGGTGATAAAGGGAGACTCTGAGGAAGGAAGGAAGGAAGGAAGGGAGGGAGGGAGGAAGGGAGGAAAAAAGAAAGAAAAGAAAGAAAGAAAGCTGTTTGGACACTAGGGGCTGGTGATAGAGAAAAATATCCCAGACCTCCTCATCCAATCTTAGCCTCTCAATTCCATCTCTGTTTCTTGTGTCTTTCTTTATCCTTCATGTTTTCTTTCTCCATTTCCCACCGATCCCCACTCTGGTTCATTTACTTTTCGTGCAAGTTCACGAAAGTCTGTATTAGTTTCCTACAGCTTTCACAGCAAGTTATCACAAACTAGATGGCTTAAAAGTAGAAATTTATTCTCTCACATTTCTGGAGCCTGGAAGTCCAAAATCAAGATGTCAGCAGGGTTGGTTCCTTCTGGAGGCTCTGCAGGAGAACCAGTTCCATGCCTCTTTCCTATCTTCCTGGGGTTTCCAGCAGTTCTTGGTGTTTCTTGGCCTGTCTGCCGCTATCTTTACATGGCACCCTCCTCTCTTTCACTCTGAATCTCTGTGTACTCTTTCCATAGAGCCCATCCTAATCCAGTGTAACTTAATTTTAACCAGGCTAATTATATGGATAAAGACCATTTCCAAATAAAGTCACATTCTGGGGTTCTGGATGGACATGAGAATTGGATGGGGGAGCATTATTCAACCCAATATAAGGTTCAAGTCCTGGGCTATAAGCTTTAGGAGGGGAGCTTTCCTGTGATTCAAATTTTTCCTCCCCAACACTATATTGCATGAACACTGAATAAAAGACATAAAACAAAATACAAAGCTATAATAGATATGCTACGATATATAAACTAAAGCAGCTTGGCATGCAACTTTGAATACTTTATGGATCTTTCCCATTATTTACAACATATATGCCATACGCTGGTCTCCGGGAGCCCATTCCCAAAGAGCTATGCTTCCTGTATTGCAGAAATGCAGCAACCAAGAGCTTCAATTCTTTCTCATAACAAGCTCTCCCAAGTTGCACAGAATTTTAATGCAACTGTAACCCATTGAGAGCTCAAGGGTCATTCCTCAAATTTCTCCCACTATGACATAGATCCCAAATATTCCCTCAAGTCACCTTTCTACCATAATCTCCTAATCATTATTTTTCTGTTTACTAGGCTGCTAGTAAAATACTGTCACCACCATGCTATGTCTACTTATCAATACAAAATATTGCTTTCTCCAATGGGTGTTGTAGTTGTTGCAAGAAATAAAAGAAGCAGTCCATAAAGTATGCCTTAAAATATGTTCTAGGCCTATCTTACTAATTCCTAAGGCCTTATAACCAGTTAAGGTAAGATGCTACCAACCGCCATTACACCCAACCATTAGATTTCTCATATACAAACATAATTTCTACCTTACTGTTTTGTTTTTATTCATCTCTTTCTGTGCATAAAATGTTATTAGGCCTCTTTTATACTCTCTTGCATTCTTACTTTCCTGAATTTCATTTATATGTCTCAATACCCCAAGCAACAAATACTATGTGTAAACATGGAACACATGATGTGATAGAAAAAAGAATAGTGTATTTGACCATGAGGTAACCTAAGGGTTACAGCCTGTACCACTAAGGTTACAGCCTGTACCACTAAGTGAAACGCTCTTGGTCTTAATTTCCTTCAAAATTGAAGTTGATGTTCTTAGGACATGCATGCTGAAGTGTTTAGGAATGAAGCATTGCTGCAACTGCAAGTTATATAAAAATGGTTTAGTCAAAATAGATGGATAGAGAGACAGATAAAACTAATATGGCAAAATTAAAATTGTTGAATCTAGATGTACGGTCTATATGGGGGATTACTGTACTGGTCTTTAAACTTTCCTGTATATTTTTTAAAGTTAAGGAAAATTTGAAGGACAATGAAGCTAGAAGAAATTAATTCTTCACTTCCTAAATTTCGCGACTGCACATATCTAAACTATACTTCATCATTGATCCCCCCAAAAGTATATTCTATCTTTAATTTTCCAGTTTTAGGAATGTCACCTTATCATCTCACAACTTAGGTTTGACATGCTGAAATAATCCTTTATTCTTCCCTTCTGTCCTCATATTTACTAGTCCTAAGCATACTGAGTCCTCCTTTCAAATGTGTTGTGTTTTGCTAACTTTGCATTCCCAACAATATTACCTTTAGTCCATCTCTGATCTATGTCAGTACCCCACTTCCTAACTTGATTTCTATGTGTGTCATGGTAATTTCATGCTGTTGTCCCTGTTTACAAGTTTTCAGTAGCTCCTTATCTACCTCTCACATGTTGGCTCCCACTATTCCCTTACACAAGCTCTGGACTCCAGGGAAATTGCTTCATTTCTCCTTTCATCCCTGCATTCATGCTTTTGTTCAGACAACTCTTCTTCCTGAAATAATTTCTCCTTCCCCTTTATAGTTATTCAAGCTCTATCATCTGTCACATAACATATACTAACCTGTTATTATTGTTCTCTTTATATATAACCCATCATCTCAACTCTGTCTATAGGCTTAGTCCTCAGTACACTGAGAAATTACCTAAGAATGTAATCTCTATAAGGGCCTGACTTGTTCACTGACTTATCTCCAGAACACAATAAATATGACATATTATTTAGGGAATAATTAATAACGTGTTCCTGGAAATTTACACTTAGTTTTTCTGTATATTTTATGCTTTCCTATTTTCCACATAGGCACACACCATTCTTTCCCCTCAAAAAAAATGGAGATATTTTTAAAACTTCTACAATTTTCAGGAAAGCATAGCAAATACAATAAGTGTTTGAGATATGAGAGATAATGTAGATCCTCCCCTCAAAAAAACAAACTCTTGAGGAACTCAGCCAAAATGCAGACACAGATATATAAACAGATAGTGAGTGAAAGTGTATGGAAAAAGTCCAATTGTTAGTACCTCAAAGACAATGTCCAGGAGGTAACATCTGTTGGTGACTATGACAGTGAACTTGATCATCCTTCATCTTGGCCCCTACATCTAACTTTCTTTTTTTTATTAAATCATAGCTGTGTACATTAATGCGATCATGGGGCACCATACACTGGTTTTGACACATTCATCACACTGGTTAACATAGCCTTCTGGCATTTTCTTAGCTATTGTGTTAAGACATTTATATTCTACATTTACTAAGCTTCACATATACCCTTGTAAGATGCACCGCAGGTGTAATAGGTGCACGGCCTACAGACATATGAAAAAATGGTCATCATCTTTAATCATCAGAGAAATGCAAATCAAAACTACTTTGAGATATCATCTAACTCCAGTAAGATTAGCCCATATCACAAAATCCCAAGACCAGAGATATTGGCATGGATGCGGAGAAAAGGAAACACTTCTACACTGCTGGTGGGAATGCAAGTTAATACATTCCTTTTGGAAAGATGTTTGGAGAATACTTAGAGATCTAAAAATAGATCAGCCCTTCAATCCTATAATTCCTCTACCAGGTATATACCCAGAAGACCAAAAATCACATTTGTAACAAATATATTTGTACCAGAATGTTTATTGCAGCCCAATTCATAATTGCTAAGTCATGGAAAAAGCCCAAGTACCCATCAATCCACGAATAGATTAATAAATTGTGGTATATGTACACCATGGGATATTATGCAGCCTTAAAGAAACATGGAGACTTTACCTTTTTCATGGTGGGATTACATCTAACCTTTTTCACTGAGCCTCTCAAAGGCCAACTGTGTCAATTCACCTAAATCCTGACTCTGGGACCAATCCCAATGCAGGGAATAGACGCACTGGTGTTCCTAGCTGAGGACCCCAAAGATCCAAAATCAAAATGTTCTCATTAGAGGTTTCATCCCTACTCTTTTTTTCACTTCCCAAGAGAACGTGTTCCTATCTTCTCTCCCTGCTCCCCTAGATCCTCTTTATGTCTCAATTTTATACATTAAAATCATCAAAAGAAGGCACAATATAATATAATAAAACCAGAACTAAGGTGTGAAAAGCAAGTTTAATAACCCATCTCAGTGCCTAAACGTCCTGGCCCTGAACTTCAAAATCCCAGTGGCTATGTGTGGCTGATTAAACAAAGGCCCTCATGTGTGTCTGTTCTCCTCTGCCTCCTCTACCCTCCATTATTAGATGTGCATGAACACACACACATCAGAAGGAAACCTTTTCAGATCTCGTATTCGAACCTTGCTTCAGGCTTATGTCATTCCATTCTCTGGTCCAGAAAAACAGTACCTAGACCTCCCTCCATGTTTAGTCACCCATCATTAATCAAAACCTGATAATTTCTTTCTTAGGGATCATACTTGTATACATTTACTAAATACCCTTTGTTCAACCCCTTCAAAAATGTTTTCTTTCTTTTTTATTTATTTATTTATTTATTTAAATTGTGGAGAAGGGGCAGGGAAAGAAGGCGGGGGAAGAGGTGCGTGACAGGGTCGGGCCAGTGGCATGGTACCACATTGGCTGTATCTAGGTAGAGGCAGTTTCAGGCCGGGCCTTGCTGAGTTGTTGCTACGCGGAAGTAGCTCG